>PVIH01004316.1:0-142535 GCA_004025045.1 Sigmodon hispidus
ACAGCATTATTTGTAATAGCAAGAACCTGGAAACAACCTAGATGTCCCTCAACTGAAGAATGGATTAACAAACTGTGGTACATCTACACAATGGAATACTACTCAGCAGTAAGAAAAAATGATATCCTAAAATTCGCAGGCAAATGGATGGATTTGGAGAATATCCTCCTGAGCGAGGTATCACAAACTCAGAGAGATAGGCAGGGGATGTACTCACTCACTAGTGGTCTCTAAACAAACAAAAAAGAAAAAAAGCCAAACATGCCCAAGCGGCAAACCACAACCACTGAACAGCTTGGGATCAGAAACACCCTGGACTGACCCTTCAAACCCCACTCCAACTATAGGAACACCAGACTCACTCTTGAGGGAGGGAGTACAAAACTGGATTTGGCCAGGAGTAGAGATTGATCCAAGCATTATTGGGTCAGTGGGACCATAGGACTGTCTGCTCCCTGCCCAGGGAGGGGATGGGGAGTTGCAGAGAAGAAAAATGACCAGATGTGGTGGGAGGAGGAAGGTACCTTGAATAAGGATATACAGGGATGGAAAAAAAAATTCAGAGGGAAAGCTGAACACAAAGTAAATATATGTGTAGCAATCTCATTTGCATTACCACCCTTGATAAGCCATGCTTATGATTCTTATCCTCTTTATAGTTATTGTTAACTTTTCCGCATTTTAAATTCATTTTACTGTTTTTTAGAAGGAAAAAAAATTAAAAATAAAATAAAAAACCTTTTCCTTGCCGTAGATGTTCATTAACAGAGAATCACAGGTGTACAGTGTGCAGAGAATGAGAGATTTCAGAGCACTCCATCCTAAATGAGATACCTTTACTAAATTCCCCCTCCCCAAGGCTCAGGGATCTATGTGGGAAAAGGGTAAAAAGATTATAAAAGCCAGAGGTGTGAATGACTTGAAGGAAACAATGTCTTTCAGATACAACAGGACTGATACACATGTGACCTCACTGAGACTGTGAGAGCACACAAGAGACGTACAGGTGTTTAAAGCAGGCAAAGTCCCAACACTGAGAAGAGGAAGTGGAGAAAAAGTCCCACCTCTAACCAAGAAGCTTTTTGCAATTGATCCCTTCTGGGAAAGAGAAAGTAAGTTATCTTCAGTGGAATGTGTGCTGAGTATATCAGTCACACTCTAAGGGAGACCCTCTACCAAGGAGTAATCAGATTTCATGTTTTATTATGATTATTTTACTTATTCTTCTGTTTTTGAGTTTTATATCTTACTTTTTGTTTTGTCTTTATTTAGTTTTTATTAGTTGTTTGTTTGGAAGCTTGGGGTTATATGAGAAGTGGGACATGAAGTTGAGTGGGTAGAGAGGTAGAGTGGATCTTGGAAGAGCTGAGGAAGGGAAAGAATATGATCAAAAATTTATTGTATTAAAATATTTTTAATACAACTTAATTAAAATGTTCATTTCCTACAAATTAAGGTGTAGATTTTACTTAATACTAAGCATATTCCAAATGAGACAATTTTAAAAAATCATGATACATATAAAAAACAAAACAAACAAAGAAACATGAAGTTCAATTCAACTGCCACTGCTGGTTTTCAAAAGGGAGATGTAATATTAGTCTATGTTCAAATATCCAGGGTAGATCCAAGTGTTTACAGATACAGAAATATGGTGCCATTCCTGGAGTATCCCCTGTCAGGGCAGCAATAACCATGGATCAGTAAATGGTATGGAGATAAAGCACTCTGGAGGTGGTTTCAGGGAACAGCATCTTCTTTATTGCACATGAACAACCACTTATACAGTGGAAGCCTATCTGCCATGATTGGTTAGCACATTACCTCAGATTGGACAATGAGCACTCACACCAGTAGCGTCTCCATGCAGAACCTCATTAAAGAAGATATGGAGAGTTCAGACTCATCTCCAGGCCAGCTATCAGCAACTCAGAGATAAGTGTTCTGACTGCAGGAGCATGAAATACCTATACTATTACTTTGCATTTTATGCCCCAAAGAAAATAATTCTGATCATTATCAGAGCTCAGGTTAAAAAAAAAACCCAATTATGTGCTAAGAGCAATTTATTTCCATTTAAATTTGTATTAGACTAGGACTGTGGGAAAAATAGAACCAATAAGAGATAATAGACCATGTGTCAGTAGATAGAGGGTACACAAATAAATAGATGCTTGAAAGATTGATTTCTGATATACAGATTAGATATTAGATAGAAAGATAGATTGATAGATAGATGGGTGATAGGCAGACAACGATAGACAATAGTGACAGAAAGATAAATATATGGTAAATATAGATATATGAGTAATAGGTAGAGATAGAAGGAGAGAGACAGAAACAGACAGAGTGTGAATGTTTTATGTTCCACATATGTCTCAGAACATTGTGGGATCTGAGAAGTCCAATGTGAGTAGCTGTCATCATAAGTATAAAATTATATATTGTATATACATATATTACTGTTTATGCCATAAGTGTTTTGGTAACAGAACCACTTATTGCAACAGTTTATTGATTTTAGAAAGGCTGTGTTGGCATGGCCTATGCTGGACTTCTTTAGAGTCTACCAATGCAGAAGTCCCTGAATTTCTATTAGATTTATCTGCCATTCTCTGCCATACAAATATTTTGGCAGTAGTTGTAGGGAGTCACTATTAATGGTCACTCATTCCAATCAGCACAGTGTCACCAGCAAAAGGGAGCTATGCGATGTTTGTGAAAGAGAAAGACAGTAAAGGTACAAGCCAACCAAATTATGACACAGCTATGGGGAATTTATATGCCTCTTGAATAGGATAGTGGGTATATGATGCCTGACCAGATAAAAGCAAATTGTTTCTTGTGCTCTTAACTGAAACTTATGAAGGCAAAAGATTTGTCAGACAGATGACTGCATTCAAGTATCGGGGAACATGTTGACTTATTCAAGTGATGAAGGCACACAAGATATAGCAGCTGCAACTGGAGCTGCTCCTTGGTAAATCAAACGAGGACTCTTATTCTCCAAGTTCCGACTGTCTTCTACTCCAGCCAAACATCCGTGCTGACTGACAGGTCAAGGGAAATCATCACACCTGCATGCTCAAGTCACTGGTTGTGGCATGCCATTCTGAAGTGCAGCAGTGAGTCTGAATTAATGTTTCCCCCAGTGAACTCAACTCTATAATTTCACTTGGCCTTCCGACTATCAGAGCCACCCCATCATCAGGTAATCACTGTAGGCTTTTACACACTGCTGAGTACTTCCAACTAATTTGTTGTTCAAAATCTTAGAAAATAGTCATAGGAGGCATTTAGAGAATATCGGTCCTACTGTGAGGCAAATCTAAGTGAAAAATCCAATTATCACCAGACCTCTACTCTTCAAGTAGACAAAAGGATGTTCTGGGCTCTTCAGTGAGCATCCTTTCAGAACCATTGTCTGACAGCCCCCCAAAGCACCAATAGTTTTCTTTTCATCAATTAACAGATATCTTTCCCACAAGATACATGTTCTTTTTGTGAAGATTGGAAGAAAGAGTAACACTAAACGTGTTAGGCCTGTTCCAAAATCCTTCCTTTAAGGAACTCAACTGTCCTTTCATTCAAAGAGTTGCAGGCCTGAAAACTGGCTCAAGTCTGGGATTAGTTGAGGAAATGTTAATGCCTGTTCTTAGGAGTCTTGTTGGATTTGTATATATCTGACTTGGAAACTTTCTGCTAATACAGCAAGTAAACCTAGATTATCTCCTGTCTGTTTTACTTCTAGAAACACCCTGACTATTTAGCAAACATGACAGGACTTCGTGAGTTATGGTACTCTGATGACTGTTTTGAATTCCAACATCCACTGTGACCGACTGCATCCACTTTGTACTTCAAGGAGTTGAGTTCTGGGCATGCTTTCTGCCATACCAATATTTAATTACTTTTGTTGCTTTTAGGTTTCTCAGAACCTTGACTGTAATCCCTAATAAAAGGTCTAGCATATAGGAAAAAGGGAAAGTGGAATTCTTGTGTCTTAAACAGTATTGAAAGTTTTGTCTTCTAGACTCTCACAGTGAGATTGAAGGCTGAGCAGGACTCACCTGAAAGATTTACTCTGTCTTTCATTGTCCAAATCCACAGTATCCTCAACCAAAGCAGTGCCTGAATTTCTTATCTTCTCTTTGTAGTTCTAATTTGTTTCCTGTTTCACACAGCCTGAGCTCTTCTTATATGAAGAGTCCTCCAAAGGTACTCAGAGTTGAAGGCTTTCTCTCCAGCTGACAGTGCTATTGAGATTAGCTCACATGGGTGCAAATTTCAGCTGTGGAAAAACAAAAAAACCCCATTGTTTCCATAGCACTTTGGGGTATTAGGCGGTGGGTGATTTGGGAGGAAACTGTCCAGTGAGGCCATGTCTTTGAAGGACATTTTCCTATCTACCACCTCTTCCTTCACTCTTCCATCAGGAGAGCTTCATCATGCTCTTATGACATGACGCTCTTCTTCACCGCAGCTCCTACATGATCGTGCTACCCTCTCAAGGCACAGAAAACTTCTGAAACCATGAATCAAAATAAATCTTTTCTCATTAATTTTATTTTTTAATGTTGTGTAGCAGTTATAAAAAGGAATAGACAAAGACCTTACCTTTCTTTTGAGTAAAATTCCTTTCCAGTGAGACTATATCTATAGTTTCAACATGATCCAACTTTATTTTCATTTCACCAATATCTGTCTCTCAATATGCATTTCCACATAGATCTCTTAGATATTTGTCTATATAAATCAGATAATTCAATAAGTTGTTTTATCCTATGACTTTTTTTCTGCATTATGTTTTATACCTTACCAATGAGGTCTTCTTGAACTTTAGAAAAATTTAAATTCAAAAAAATTGTAGACATGGGTGTGGTGATATATTGTTTATTTTATAAAATTAGTCTGGAATATCAGAGGACAGGATCACCTACAGCCAATCCATGAAGGTCAGGGAGTGGTGACACACATCTTTGAGCCCTTCACTTGGGAGACAGAGATCCATCTGAATCTCTGTAAATTCAAGGCCTAACTGCCAGGTAGTGGTTCCAGCACTTGAGAGGCAGAGGCAAGAGTATCTCTATGAGTTCAAGGCCTGGTCTACAAAGCAAGTTCCAGGATAGCCAAGACTGTTACATAGAAAACCCTGTCTTCAGAAACAAAGGAACAAACAAGCAAAAAAAGGCTGGAGAGATGGCTCTGTCCTCTTATATTCCAGACTAATTTTATTAAATATACAATATGTCACCACACATGGGTTCTGAGGAGAACCGGCATTGTCTTTTATAACCATCGTGAGAGAGGATACACTATTTATGCAATATAAGGTTAATATCCTCCAACAGAGAAAAGAACCCATTGCCCCTAGGGATGGAGGAACCATTACTAATGATGAAGCATTGCTCCCTCTTGCAAAGAAGACTCAATGGAAGACTCAAGTTCAGGAGGGTCTTTCCTACATCTCCATTCCAGGTGGAAGTACTCCATTCTTCAAAATCAATGTTTTTGCTTCAAAAGCAGACATACTGAAAAAAGAATTGATCTCAACATTGGGTGGGAAGAGATGGGAAGAGTTGAGAGGGTGGTAAATAGAGGAGCTGGTGGAGGTGATGTGTTTGAAATATACTGATCAATAAATCAAGATGAATGAAATAAAAGAATAAACATACTGTAAGTCTGGAAATTCAACTTACTTAGTCACTACACCAATCTTACAATTGGATGTTGAGAGGTATCAATCACTTCTTGCAGAATGAGTATCTGTAAACTTGAAAGCTTGGTCTACTCTTCGCTCGTACCATTTGAAAGTAAGCTTGAAGATATTTTGTCTGCAACACACAAGTATATAGTTCAGATCCCGTGAAATAAGGTATGTTGTAGACAACAGTATACACTAAAATATGGGTTGTCGAGTTGAAAGAAAAGAATTGTCTTCAAGTGTTTTTTATAAATTCAACCATTTTATGTAAACAATATTCTTACAAAATAAACATGGAACTAATTGGAAAGAAGAAAGAAACTTGGCTAGCCTCAGGTCATAATTGCTTTTGGGGTTTTCCTTATTAATGTTAACTATACATTCTGAGAAGTAGACTTGGGAAACAGTTCCTGATTGTATTTAAATGGTACTTTTAACCTAGAGGACCTAGAGGACCTAGAGGATGCTCATGACAGTTTGGCCCAAGTGATGTTTAGCACTCTCAGAAGTAGCTTCTCATCCCTGATGTAACTATGATTGTGTACTCTATGCAATCCCTATCTGTTTCTTTTCTCTTTATTCTATAAGATCACCTCATTGGCCCTATATTTTAATGTACAATTAAGCAATGTGTCTTGGCATATTACATATAAAATGTTTGTAACTATTGTTGATAATAAGAAATAATACTCTTGTCCAGACATGTTACTGTGTAGCGGGAAATCAGGAACTATATATGTGAACGATCACGTCATAGGACTGGAGACGAGTGGGGCGTGGTTAACTGAAAAGGATTCCGGAAGTAGACCTTCGAGGGAGAGGACCAGGTCAGGAAGTCGTCATTCTCTCGCGAGAGTTCCCCGACCTTGTGCGCAGTTCGCCCCAGCTGCCCGGGAGTTCGGACGTACGGCGTGGGGATGAAGAATCTTCCTTAGAAAAGCTCCGGCGTGCTGCAACCTCATCCTGTCATCTTCTCTTAAAACCCGCTCTGTTTTGTAAGCGATTTTCACCAAATAAACCCCGTTTAAAACATATCTCAGGGCGGGTTTTTACCGTGATACTACTGTTTGTTTATAATTTCAGCACTCAGAACTTGAAAGATTACAGGTTTGAGGCCTGCCTGGAGAGCTGGCTCAAAGGAAATAAATAAGCAAATAAACAAATACATACACTATGACCAAGGATTATTTTCATGTTCATATTCTACTTAATCTTTGTGTGCTTTTTCAAGGATGCATTTTAAAGTGAAAATTTGTTACAAATTACTTTATATTAAAGACTATCAGATGTCTCAAAATTTAAAAAATGTATTAGCAAATATTCCACCCCATAATCAAGGTGGTCTTCTTCGAATTGATAGCATGGTGAGATACATTGAAGAAAACATTACTGATACACATGTTAACAGAGTGATAATGGAATATCTGCGAGGTGAGAATTAAATTGGGAATGTCAAATTGTGTTCAGAAGAGTTTCATTGAAGGCAAATAAAAATGTGCTATGCAACTTGCTGCTGGTTCATTATTTTGTATAAATTTTTATGAATTTTTAAAATTAATTTTAGCTGGTCAGTGCTTTCAGACAAGTCAATAAGTGATAAAAATTACACTCAAACTGTTGAAATTTAATATGAGAAATAGTTCAACACACCATTAACAACAAATACCAATATGCTTCACATAATGACATGCTGGATAATGCAAAGAACCATGGAGTTGTTGCCTTGGCCTGGAGAGGCATGTATCATAGGTTTTTCAGGTTAGACTCCATGGCTCCTGAGGTACTGTGTGTGAAGTATTCAGGCCACGTTGTGTTTCTCAGTATGTTCCCTCAGAAGTAAAAGAAGCATGGAAGATTGATGGGACATTAAGCTTCTTAGACACTAGTCTTGTGTACCCTTTATAGCTTGCAAATGTCATTGAATCATGGCAACTACAACTGTATTGATCCTGGTAATTGCCATTATATTCAGTTTCTGATAAAGATATAAAAAGTCTGATTGCTCTCAATAAATTGCCACAATTTAAGTTTTGCTGTGGACCCTCTAACCAGCCTGGTTTAATTCTTCATGGTAGTATCAGGTGGCCTTGGCCAGATAAGCAAGCATGGCTTACAGAATAAAACTAAGAAATTGAAATTATGTTAAATGCTTGTGAAAACTGTATGGATTCTAAAACTGTTACACCATCATTATTTTGATGTATGTTATTGTCTTCTTTTTGCCATTGCCATGGCTCTTTTTTTTTTAAGATTTATTTATTTATTTATTTATTTATTTATTTATTTATTTATTTATTATGATCAGTGATGTTTTGCCCTGAAGCTAGAGTTACAGACAGTTGTGAGCTGCCATGTGGGTGCTGGGAATTGAACCTGGGTCCTCTGGCAGAGCAATCAGTGCTCTTAACTCGTGAGCTATCTGTTCAGACCCCCACCATGGCTCTTTGTATCAGCTACACAATGTATATCCTGGCTCCCTTTCTGCCCTTAAAGAATTTGAGATTCTCCAGTTATAATCGTGTTGCTACATTTTACTCTATGTTTAGGAATTTGTTCATTGATTAATCATTTGATTTATTTATGTTTATTAGACAACAGAATCGTGATCATTTCCTTACTTGAGCAAATGACATTTCTTTACATTTTTCAGAAACTTTATTTTATTTTAAATAAAGACAATTGTCATCTATAAATGATTTTGTGTCTAACTAGGCAATGCAACATCAAATACTCTGGCAAATTTCGTAATGATGGTAACAATTTTCATCTCTGCCCAGTCTCCTATTACTTTAGGAGACACCAAAGCATTTTTGTTATAGCTGCCCTACAGAGATGAGGCCACAAGGTGGTGCTGTAACTCTTTGGACCGTAAAAACTTCAAATACTGGCTGTTTCACCTCAAGATTGATTTATTAAATATGTAAATACAGCATGCTTTTATTTCACAGTGTAATCTCTGTGCAAATCTACCAACTGGGGGGATCTTTATGTCGAACATAAATCATAAGACCTGAAGTCTTTCAGGGACCGAGCACATAGCTGAGATTTGTCTGCGGCTTGGTGCCTGGTGCTGTGCCAAGTGTTTTCACTTGTGTGAGCTGATGCGGACGGACCCATCAGCATCCATCAGTAGTGATTAAGGAAAATAAGGAAGCCTCTGGTAAAAATGGAGATATCTATATTTGCATTCGTCATCTACGACCTGAGTTCACAGAGACCGGTGATAAAGCTGGGTCATGGTCCAGCACTCACAGCTGCCAAAGCACTTAACCATGGGCAACACCCAAGCAACGGGCAGGCTGATACTGTTTGAACAGTAAAGAATCCAGGACCTGAGGGTCGAGCTCAGTGACAGAGAACTTGCCTGGCACCACGGGGAACCTGGGATTTACCTCCAACAATTCAAGCGGGGGAAGAAAGGGCAAAGTCATTGAAAAAGTAAAGGCATTTTCTGAGAATGGACACAGATTGAATTGAAAAGATATTTATAAAGTGGCATTTTAACAAAACGATCATAAAAACTGTCAACGTGAATAGACTAATGTAGGAAGCAAGATGTAAAGAGGAACAGTTTAAGGTCGGCAACGCTACACCATTTTCAAGTTACTGTACTGGATATTTTGCGGCTGTCTTCTTAATGCTGTACTCAAGTGACAGGCCCAGCTTCACCCATTAAAACACCTCCCGGCATTTACACAGGTTTTCTCAATTCCTTGCTTTGATGAAAGATGAAAGTTGTTCAGGGAGATATCTCCATCAGTAAATGTTTTCCATACCAAGAGGGCTGGAATTTAGTCCCCCCAAAACCCACACAAAAATTCTTAGAGTGGTGTGTCCTTCTGTTGTTGCAAAGCTGGAGGCCAAGACAGGGGTGTCCCTGGAGCTGTAACACCGTGTAGAGGAATAGACAAGCTCCGAGTTCCCGAGAGAAAGCCTATCCCAATCAGAGGGTTAGTAACACATGCTCTGAATCTCAGCACCCAGGAGTCAGAGGCAGGTGGATCCTGGATCTGTATGAATTAGAAATCAGCCTGGTTTACATGGATACTTAATGAGACCCTGTCAGTAATTATTACTATGATAATACAATAATAATTTCAAAAGTGATTGAGGGGGACACACAACTTTAATCTTTAGCTGCTACACACACACACACACACTCACGCACACACGTGTGCTTACAGAAAGAAAAAAACCCACAAAGCGTCCTAGATCTATCTTTTCTAAACCTCTGTTGTGCCATTCATTCCTCAGCCCATAGCCAGTTCAGCTGCAATGTGGGCGCCAGAAACCTTTCCTTGACTGCCGCAGGCAGTTTCCTAGTCACTGTTTTAATAGTGACTTACATTTCTAGGTGGGTTAACACTACGGAATTTTCAATATCGGTGCGATGTCTACGTCTTTCTTACCAATTTGAAAAATGATAGCTTTGAAAGAATGGAAGACAATGTAAAATTATTTTGCTTGTTATGCCAAAAATGGCCACTAGGCGTCACCATTTAACCAAATTTCTGAGTCACTAGGGAAAAAATGTGTAAACTTTAGCTGAAAATTTTGTATTAGAAGAAATAAATACTAAAGTAGGATTTAAAAGTTTCCTTGAATGTTACTTTTAGTAGACTAAAAGTGTTTTCAAAATTTGAGTTTTTAAATTAATTATCATTTATAACTGCAAATGAGATCCATTAATCACAGAATAATATAATTAATATGAAAACACTTCTCTTAGTTACTTGTCTATTGCTGTGGTAACACTATGACCAAGACTTAGTTTTCAAAATCCATGGTGGTGATGCCAAGAGACAGCTGGAAACTCACATGCTGCTCCACAACCACCAAGAGGCAGAGAGAAAAAAAATATATCTCCTCCTATAAGGCCACACCTCCTAATCCACCCAAACAGTTCCACCAGCTGAACCAAATATTCAAACATATGCACCAATAGGATCCATTTTCGTTCACACCTATTATAGCCACCTCTGTTGCCATCACTATGGAACATTATAAATACCAAACTACTTCTCATGATCATTTGGATGCTTTCATTCATTAGAGTGGGCTTTGTGAAGAGAAACTTAATTAACTGAGCTGATGTGGATTACAGGATGGAATCAGATAAAGGAGGAACCTGCCTGACTCCATTTTGAAGGCAGGAGCCATATGGTGTCCTGTTAAAAAGATTCTGTTTATTGATTTGCTCTGTTTCCTGGAGCCCGACCTTCCCCAACCCATGACCATGATTTGATTTTCAGAATGCCCTGGCCCCCCCTGACTCTCCCAACCACTCCTTTATCACATTGCTAGGATTCCTGATCTAGCCCCTGACGCCATCCCTTGCCCTGAGTTCTGACTTCAAGCTCCATTCAAGAATAATTCCCCCTCCTGAGCGAGTTATCACAAACCCAGAAAGATAAGCAGGGGATGTACTCACTCATTAGTAGACTCTAAACAAACCAACCAACAAACAAAAAAAAAACAAAGCATGCCCAAGCTGCAAACCACAACCACTGAACAGCTTGGGATCAGAAACACCCTGGACTGACTCCTTGGATCCCACTCTCCCTAGAGGAACACCTGACTCACTCTTGAGGGAGGGGGGACAAAACTGGATCTGCCAGGAGTGGAGGCTGAACTAAGCAATATTGGGTCAATGGGACCATGAGACTGCCTGCTGCCTGCCCAGGGAGGGGATGGGGAGTTGTGGAGAAAAGAGAATGACCTGATGTGGTGTGAGGGGGAAGGGACCTTGAAAAAAAAAAAAGAAGAAGAATTCCCACCTTCTGACTTGGTCTTTGTCTCTTCTCTCCCTGGAGCAGGCTCTCAAGCCCTCTCTCCCCTACTCTTCCTACCTCCCCATCCGCCCCCCCCACACACACACACCAGGGAGTCCAACATGGCCCTCAAAACATTTCTTCTGATTCTGGTTCTGGAATGGCATGTCCTTTGGCTCCCTACAGTTTTTGTACCCTAGGGCACCTAGTCTACCAGAGAGTCCTGAGTATACTAGGGAAGAGCTTTCCTGGATTAAGATCCTCCCCATGACCCAGTGCACAGATGGGTGGTGGAGAGCTGCAGACAGTGAAATCATCTTGCCTGAGCATCAGGGAAAGAGACTGCTTATCAATATCCATAGATCCCCTCATATGGGAACACAGAGAATTCAGGACTTTATTGTAAACATTGTTACCAACTGCAAAGCTTGTCAGTGCTATTGCCAACTCTAAAACCCGTGGGTCTGACTCAGGGGAAAGAAGCCTGGAGCCTACTGGGAAGTAGACTTCACTGAGATAAAACCTGGCAAGTATCTGCTAGTCTTTTAGACACTTTTTCAGCATGGACAGAGGCATTTCCCATTAAATACAAAACATTGCAGGTGATGACCAAGAAGTTACTTGAAGATATCCTGTACAGGTATGGATTTCCAACCATGACAGGGTCAGACAATGGGCTGGCTTTTGTGTCCTAGGTAATTCAGAGTTTAGCTACCTTTCTGGGGAGTGATTGGAAGTTGCATTGTGCGTACAGATGTCAGAGTTCAGGGCAAGTAGACAGGATAAGCTGTACTCTAAGAGAGACTCTAATTAAATTGACCATGGAGACTGGCACAGACTGGGTGGCTCCCTTTGCCTTATATAGGACTAGAAATTCCCCTTCCCAGATAATACTAACCCCATTTGAATTATGTTTGGCATTCCTTCCCCAATCATTTCCAATCTCTGGTGGATTTCCTGGCAGAACTAGGTAACCAAGATCTTCTTGATGCTATCTATACAAAGGGTCCAATGGGCCTAAAAGGAAGTGTGGCTCAAGCTCAGGGCCTTCTATGAATCTGGTGTTCTCCCTGAGCGCTTCACAGGTTTCAACCAGGGGACTGGGTTATGTTAAGATACATTGCCTAGGGTCATTAGAACCCAGGTGGAAAGGACTCTGCCTGTAGTGCTGACCACATCCACAGCCATTAAGGTTAATGGCATATCTACCTGAATGCACCATTCCCACACCAGGCTGGCAGACTGCTTCACACTCAAGCAAGATTTCCAGAGTGTAGGATGGGAAGCTTTGAAAGATCCAGACAATTCCCTAAAAGCAGTACTATGGTTCCTACTGATGATTTTACCTGTGGAGACTGGGGCCTTTGGAAGTCCACATGCACCTTGGAATCAGACCTGGATAGAACCAGAGACAAGAGAGTCCGATGATTGGAACTCTCAGGGACCAGTCAGAGGGGTAAATGTGAAGCCATAGATTTACCATTGCAGAGTTTTGTTTCAGGGAAGGACCATTTAGTGCCTGCTGACAGGGCTCAGGACTAAGAAGAGTCTGGGAAAGGCCTCGGGAATGTGTCTGACAGCCAATGGATTCAAAATTCAGGTTCACTCCGAAAGTTCAGCCAATAGATTCAAAGTCTGAATTCACATAGAAGGTTTAGCCAACAGTTTACAGGCATTACTGTACCTCATACCACTTTACCCAATCCTGGAATGCCAAGACATGTAACATCCCACTTACGTATGCTTTTCTTGAAAAACCCTCACCCCTGAACTCAGGGCCGAATTCCTCTGCTGTGTCAGAGCAGAGAGTTTTGGCCTGGGTTCCTTTGATCCTGCCCAAAAGAATAAGCAGATCCTCTTGTGTTTGCATCAGAATTCAGCTCCCTGGTGGTCTTTGGGGGCCCTTCATCATGGGTACAACAGTGTGGCCTTGTTAGAGGAAGAGTGTCACCGGGGGAAGGATTTAAAGAGTCAGAAGACCAGGCCCACTTCCTGCTGCTCACAGATCCAAATGTAGACCTCTCAACTATTTCTGCAAGTGCCACCACGCTTTTGTGGCGATATATTTTATACCTATGATGATGGTAAAGAACTAAACCTCTGAAAGTGCAAATTCACAATTAAAAACTTTATTTATAAGTGTTACAGTGGTCAGGGTGTTTATTCACAGCAATGTAACAGTTACAAAGGCTTGTGTTGTCTGAATTCAAACATGATAATAGGGTGTTCTTTTGTTCTTCAGGCAGGTACTATCACACTTTCAGATATTACTGTGTCATCTCTAGAATAGCTCAATGTTCCAATACTACAAAATTATTTATAATTACCAGGAAACGAATACATGAGATGAAAAATCACAAGACCAAGATCTGCTGCTCATTGAAGAGCAGCTTGGAGGTAGAAGATGCTGTTTTCCTTTCTCATAAGAAATGAATCAGGCACAGAAGAGGAGAAATGAATTTTGGGAACCAAAGCAGAAATGATTCTATTGAACACGTTAGCAGTTATTATGCATAATTTATAAAATCTGCCATTAATAAGTATCATTTATCTAATAATGCAAATATATACTATATTTGGTTTTTTGTTCGATTTTTTTTTAAGCGCTCCGGGTTCAAACATAATGAAAGACATTTGTAACTGAAGAGCTTTACATTGCTATTAAACTCAATTTTACCACTCAAAATGTTTGCAATAGAAATCACAACCAAGGATTTTTTTTTAAATCAGCCAAATGACTGCCAAACATCCATATAAATTTGTAAAAAAATATTATATGTGAATATCATCAATACCCTACCATAGATGCCAACATTGTAGGTTTAGGATGTGGATGATGTCTTCTGTTCCAAACTGAATTTTATTAATCTCATAACAACAACAATAATAACAACAATAATTCTCAACCTCTACATATACCCATGCATCAAACTGTTTTTTAATGATCTTTTTGACTCATAATCTTCACAATAACATAGTTAGGAATCCTAGGCAGACTTCTCCCTGTATGTCTGTCTGTCTTCACTCTTTAATCCCTGTTACTTGTGGTTCAAGCTTTAGGAGACTTCAATATTTTTCTTGGGATCACCATTTTGTCACTCACAGTACCAAGTAAAAGTGGTTTTGTTAGACCCCATCATCCCTGCCTCAAAGCAATGATGCTTTAATCATCAATTACTGATTTTTTCTCTCTGCTAAGAAAAGTCTGTAAAAAAAATATGTTAAGAAAAAGTACAAAAACCCACAATTTTGGGATAAACTTGTGCACTAGGCCTCAATAAACAGAACAAAACTCAAAATAGATTTACTAATGCTAAAGTCACAAAATAAAATCTAAGTTTCTATCTGATCCTAAAGTCAGGAAAATGAGACTTTTCAAAAACAGCTCAGTCATTGTGGGGTGAAGCATCATTTAATTCCCACAGAGGCATCTAAGAGAAAGTGACAGGAGCCGTGTAGCCTGAGCCAGTCTCTTTGTCTACGCCTTACTTTTATTTTTGTTCGTTGTGGACAAAGTATTTGATAAGAGACCTTAAGGAAGAAAGACTTCTCATTTTTCCATACTAATCAATTTTCTCAGGTCTGTGACCCGATATCTGACAAAAGGCAACTTAAGAGTGGAATATTTTATTTTGTTTGAGATAGTTTAATTGATCACTGCTGGCACAGTTTGACTGACAGCATGAGGGAGACATGGCTGATTCCACTGCCTCCTCCGTCAAGGGTGAGGTGAATGCTACATCACTTCCTCCTCTTATTCTTATTAAAGAAGCCAGCCCATGGAAGTGTACTGCCTGCATTCTGTGGTACACATGTTATGCCCAAAGTCGGGACCTGGAGAGACCACCAGAGACAAGGAGGTAGCGGAATGCAAAAGCAAGGTTTGTTGAGTAGAGACGAGCTAGCTTGTGAACCACTCCAGATGCCCATTACATTGGAATCATGCAGGAGGGTTGATTAGGGCTGCAGGAGGGGCTCCTTTTATAGCCCCAGGCTGTGAATTGGGTTCAGGTGAGGATAATGGTACAAGTCATTAGCTAATTGGCTCCTGCTAAGGGCTTTCCAGAAACTAGGGTGGGGATGCCTGGTAACAACGGGTCAGGCTTCTGATTGGTTAGTACCAAGGTGAAAATAACAGTGGGTGCATATCTCATTTTTATTATTATTTTTCCTGGCATGTTTGGGCTTGTTTTGTGCAGGGTCCCGTAGCTCGTCCTTGGGTTATGGTCAAGCTGTCCTGGTTCTGTGCCCTGGAATGTCTCCTATAGAGGGGGGAAGCCCACATCAACCCTGAAATGTGCAGCTGGCCCAGGAATGATGGTGGTGGTGTATTTTGACTAGAGCATTTGGTGGTCAGATGTGGTATGGATTCTGTAGTTGAAACTTAGGTCATGCTGCCCCTCTGTAAACAGCAGTTTCTAGCTATGGTCTCTGGGAACTGGGTGAGAGAATCTTTCTCAGGGCTCTGTCTGCTTTAGTTCTGCATAGTTCTCTAAAATGGAAGACTCCTTTTAGTCCTGGACCCCACCTGGATCTTCCAGGTGTCCAGCTCATTCTCTCCTAGAACTGGGCAAGCTCCCTCCAGGAATGTGGAACTGAACTCTATTTTATCTCTATGGCTACTAGAATACAAAATGGCATTTCTTGAGCTGAGTTTACTCTCTTCACACACAACCTCAGTCAAATCTCTCT
This sequence comes from Sigmodon hispidus, assembly GCA_004025045.1. Classification (NCBI taxonomy): domain Eukaryota; kingdom Metazoa; phylum Chordata; class Mammalia; order Rodentia; family Cricetidae; genus Sigmodon; species Sigmodon hispidus. The sequence goes on from PVIH01004316.1 coordinate 16,168, forward strand.
GGAAATTTCCTCTTGGGAATCCATAGGAGTATCTCCCAAGTGATCCCAAACCAGTCAGGTTGGCAATGAAAACTCCAAGTCACAATTTGCTTGGCTTGGTGATTTATTTATTTATTCACCCATCCACCTATCCATCCATCCATCCATCCATCTATTCATTCATTTTTGTCAGTTTTGAGGTAGGATCTTGTTATACTGCCCATGATGACCTTGAATTCAGCCACCTCCTGTCCCAGCCTTCTGAGTGTTAAGATCACACACCATTGTCCTTGCTAACCCACTGTTTTTCTGTCTTCCACCTCTCACCCTGAAGGAAGGATGGGGCTCCAGGAACAGACATAATTAATTCTATTTGGACTTTCTCTGACTCCGCTTTGCCTATTTAAAAAATATTCCTCTTCAAAATAACTCCCTTATGAAGATACCTTGGATTCCAGAAATGGAGGGAATGATGGTTAAACATCTTTATAGCCAGGAATTAAGCCTGCAAGGACAAATAATCACATAATGAGCTCACATACCCAAATGGAAGCAATTAACCTCTGTTGGAAACAGAGGCTGCTTCTGTCTAAAGGAGACATGTTATAGAAGAGATTCCTCTAAACCCAACAGCATTCTTCAAACCAGAACTGTTGCCGTGAAGGACCAGTCCACCAGCTTCATTTCAAAACTAGCTTCTCTATCAGCTACACAAGCCCCAGCTGCACTCCATGCTGCCCTTGTTTCTCTCAAATAGGTTTTGTAGATTATATGAATTTGGCACACATCTAGTTGTACATGAGAAGATGGAATCTCACTTAAGAAATTAGCTCCATTAGATCAGCCCACAATCATTTGATTATAATTCATGTGAAAGGACCCAACCCAAGCAACAGCCTCCGGGGGCACTTCCATCCAGGGGCAGGTGGGCCTGGGATGTAATAGTAATAATAATAATAATAATAATAATAAACAAACAACTATCTGAGAAGAATAGAAGAAGCAATCCTGCTAAGTGGAATTTCTCTTTGGTTTGTCTCTACTTTACTTCCTGCTTTGGGCTCCAACCCTAGCTTCCTTTATGATGTCCATAAGCCAATTAAACCCTTTTCTTCAAATGTACTTCTGGTCAGTGTCTAGAGACAGACAGCAACACTACAAACTCTTGAGGTTCCACTGAGCACCTTGAAAACCCTGACACCTAAAGTCACTGAGCGCACACACACTAGTATCCTTCTTCTTCCCAATTAAGCTGTCCTGAATAAACATTTCAGGCTTCTCACCTTTACTTTTCATGCTGGGATGGGTGGCCGAGTTCATTGGGATTTCAAATGCCGAGTTTTATCCCATATAACATTACAGTAAAAGCTTTACAGAGAAAGATAGCTTTTGAAATTACCAACTTGTTCCTTTTCTATTTTGTTTGTTGTTTGGTTTGGTTTGAGACAGAATCTCACATTATAACTCAAGCTGAAATTCACTACATACCCAAAGCCGACCTCACACTGACACAAACCATCATTACCCTGCAGTCTTCCAGCTGCTTCTATTAGAGGTGTGAGTCCACACCTGGGGTCAAGCTGCTTCTTATTCTTTGTTCGGTTCTCTTTATTCTTTCTCTGTGTACAAAACTGACCTCCCTTTCATGCATGAGAAAAATAATTCTGCTTTATGGAACGAAGCCTCACTCAATTCAAAAGTGTAAAATGAAAGCAACTAAGATCTTTAAACTGAACTTGGTTGTAATTATAATTTCTTGATCCTTGACAAATATAAGTAAAAGGATTGCTGTGCTTTCTTTAAGTGTTTTTATTGAACATCCACAGTTGTAATGGGGCCCAAGAAAGTAAGACTCCCTACAGGAAACAGCACATTGTCAAAACGTTCCACCCAATGGGCATTATCCTGAGCTCTAGAGCAAAAACTCATCACCCAGTTCTAAGAAATTGTTACCACAGATGACCTGAGCCTGTGTTTGCTATCTTTTATCTTTCTATGCAGTATAAAACTGCAATGGACCAGGTGGAATATGGTTGAAAATTTCTCTTTCTCCAGGTATAGCCAAAAGTACAAATAAACGCTTTTGTCCATTTCTAAACACCATGCTATTTCTTAATGAAAGTGACCACTTGGATGAGATGCCAAACAAAGAGAGGGTGTGCTGGACCCCAGAGAGAACAGCTGGTAACAGCATGCAGAAATGACACGCCCAGAGTTTCTGTTCCCAGCTCAACAATACTGGCCAAAACATGGAGACTGTAGCTCTTGCCCAGGAAATCCTGTGTTCTTCCTGGTGCACCCTTCCTCACTTTACCCAGGACCCATGGCTCTTTGCCACCTTTGACAAAATGAGAAGCAATGTTTGAGTCTGTAGACTCGAGGCTTCTCTCCTGAAGAACTCCTGCTGACAGTGGACAAAGGGTTTTGTTTTCCTATTCTTTGTGGCTTTCAGCCCATTGTGGCTTGTTGTTTTCTAGGGTTGTCTTCTAAACAAAAACTGGGGCTCCTTTCCAACTCTTTGATAAGGCAGTTAAGATGCTTTGTGCTTTGTTTTGGATTTGGGTGAATGTTAAGAGTGAGAAACAGATGTACTTGGAGAGCTTTGCTGTGGTTTGCATGAGAACAAAAGGCTCTAATGCTATTCTGAGGCTCTGAGAAGAGGTTTGATTATGGCTTGATAACAGATGACATTCCTGAGCTGCTCAGCACAGCACTCAGGAGACTGAGTGTGCATAAGGTGTCACATAGGACCGACTGTGCATACAGTGCATTCTGAATCACTGCAGCTGCACTCCTTGAGGTAACTGGTTAATGCACCCATGAACTCGTCATCTCTGATCTTTGACCTCATATTCTTTCTGGTGAATTTTACTTTTGTGAGATATTTATATATATAATCTCTAGCATACACACACACACAGTTGGTTTGCCTTTTTAGTTTGGTTTTTTGTTGTTGTTGTTATGCTGATTTTCACACAGTCTCTCTGTGTACCATAGCTGTCCTGGAACTTGCTGTGTAGACCAGGCTGGCCTCAAACTCACTGAGGTCCACCTGCCTCTGTGTTCTGAGAACTAGGACTAAAGGTTACACTGTCAAGCCCAGCAGTTTGGTTTGTTTGAACATCTGTATAGTTTATCCTTTCTGTTCAGATGAAAAAAAAAAGATAGCCTATCATTCAAATTCATTCAGAGAATGACTTGATAGTCTTTCAATGCTGGAGTACAGATATATAAATTTCAGATTGTTTAGAACTGAAAGAAGACAAAAGTTAAAGAAACTTTTTAAAAACATTTACCTTTAAAAATTGGTTGGTCATTTATAAGGCTTATAAAGACTTTGTACATATAACACCAGTAGCACCAACACTGAGTACAGCAATCAATAAATGGGACCTTCTGAAACTGAGTAGGTTCTCTAAGTCCAAGGACACAGTCAATAAGACAAAACAACAGCCTACAGAATGGGAAAAGATCTTCACCAACCCTAAATCAGACAGAGGACTGATCTCTAAAATATATAGAGAACTCAAGAAGCTAGAGGTCAAAAACTAAATAATCAAATTGAAAAATGTGGTACAGAGCTAAATAGGGAATTCTCAACAAAAGAATCTCAAATGGCTGAAAGACACTTAAAGAATTGTTCAATATCCTTAGTCATCAGAGAAATTCAAATCAAAAGCTCTGAGATACCATCTTACACCTGTCAGAATGGCTATGATCAAAAATACAGATGACAACCCTGTCTGGAAGAGATGTGGTGCACAGAGAACACTCCTCTATTGCTGGTGGGAGTGTAAACTTGTTCAGCCACTTTAGAAATCAGTATGGTGGTTCCTCAGGAAACTGGGAATCAATCTCCCCAATGATCCAGCAATACCACTATCGGGCATATACCCGAAGGATGCACATTCTTACCCCAACAGTATTAGCTCAAACATGTTTATAGCAGCATTATTTGTAATAGCCAGAACCTGGAAACAACCCAGATGCCCCTCAACTGAAGAACGGATTTAAAAAATTGTGATATATTTACAAAATGGAATACTACTCAGCCGAAAATAAAAGACATCCTGAAATTTGCAGGCAATGGATGCATCTTGAGAATATCATTCTGAGTGAGGTAACACAAACCCAGAAAGACAGACATGGTATGTGCCCACTCATAAGTTGATATTAGATGTAAAGCAAAGGATAACCAGGCTACACCCCCCCACACACACACACACCCGCAGCAGCTAGATTATAGGAGAAAGGTAAGAGTGACATTAGACACCCTGAGGAGGGAAATAGAGAAGATCTCCTGAGATAAGCACTATTTACTGTGTGTGCATGTGTATCTCTGTGTGTGTGTATGTGTGCATTTGTGTGCATGTGTATCTGTGTGTGTACATGTGTACTTGTGTAGAAGGTACAGAACATATGAGGCCAGAGAACAACTTGTGGGAACTGGTTTTCCTCTTCTACCATTTGGGTCTCAGCACCCAACTCAAGCTATCAGTCTATGTGGCAGCACCTTTACCCACTGAGCCATCACATCAGCCCCAGAGATTTTACTTTTGAAAATAGATTTTTTTTCATACAATATATTTTAAGCACAGTCCCCCTTTTTCCACTGCTCCAAGCCCCCCTTTCTCTCCCCCAGATCCATTCCCCTTTCATTTTCTACTAAGGATAGAGCAGGCTTCCAAGACACTACAGATGTACAAAACAAGATACAGTAAGGCATGGTGAAAGCTCTAATACATATTGAGGTGGAAAAGGCAATCCACCAGAAGGAAGAGTCACAAGAGAAGACAGAAGAGAGACACACCTGCTTCCACTGTCAGAGTCCCAAAACAACAACAGCCATAACATATACACAGAGAACCTGGTGCAGACCCTTGCAGGCCACACGCTTTATGTTTCAGTCTCTGTGAGCCCTGCTTAGTTGACTTAGTGGGTCATGTTCTCTTGGTGTCCTGTTGTAAAAGGTTTCTGGCCAGGACTTTTGGGCCTGGTCCAGAGGTTCATACCCACTCTCAGCCCCACTGCCACTTAGGCCCAAATAATCACACAGATGCTTGTATTAGTTTTATGATGATTGGCCTAGGGTCCAGGCATATAACTTACTAACTCTTAATTCTTAAACAACCCGTTTTGTTCAGCCATGCGGCTCAGTACCTTTTCTCAGTAGCATTTCAGCTTCTTTTCTCTGCGTCTCCTGGCACATCTGCATCTCTTCTCTTCTCTGGCATCTCTGCTGGGCTCTGAGATCTCAGGTCCCAGAATTTTCTTAGCTTGGTAGCCCCGCCCACACTTCCTGTCTGCCTCTGACCAATCAGCCTTTTATTAGACCAGTACGAGGGACAAATATTTACAACATCCCATAATCCTCTCACTCCTTTGACTCCTACGATCTTCTGTCTTCATCTTCCTCAAGGTTCCCTGATCTTCAAATGGAAGGAGCCCAGTAGAAACTTCTGAGTTAGACTCTCTTTATACACAATATCTGACTGTGGGTCTCTGCATCTGCTCCCATTTGCTGCTAAAGGAAGCTTCTCTGATGGTGACTGAACACAGCTCTGATCTGTAAGTATAGCAGAATACCATTAGGAATTATTCCATTGACTTTTCCCCCCTGTCCTGTTTCATTCTACCTTAGGTCTCTGGGCTACAGTCTCTGGTTCCAATCTATTCAGGCAGTATAGGGTATGGACTCTCTCTAGCAGTGTGAGCCTCAAGTTAAACCAAACACTGATTGGCCACTCCCACAAGTTCTACACCACCATCATCCAAGCACATCTTGCAGGTTGCATATGCTATTTTTTTTAAAAAAAAAATATTTGACTTTCTTATATTGCATCCTAACCTCAGTTTCCCATTCTCTACTCTTCCTAGTTCATCCCCTCCACATCCACTTCTCCTAGCTATTCAGAAAAAGGCAGGCATCCCCAGATACCAACTGAATAAAACATATCAAGATGGAGTACGATTAGGCACATACCTGGTGTCTGAATCCTAATTGATCTTATAATAAAAACTTGAAGCCAGATATTGGGGTAAATGCAAAAAGTTACAAGAGAATCCAGCCACAGCCACTTTTCACCTTTCTGGAATCTTCAGCCAGAAATGCCTCATAGTCCTCAGCCTAAAGGCTGACGTAGTGTCTCCTCTTGTCTTACATTCTTTTCTCTGCACAGCTAAATAATTTTACCCTTCCTAGTGCTTGGATTAAAGGTGTGTGTCACCACTGCCTGGATTTATTTCTCCTCCAGACTTGATTAATCTCTAGTAGTCCAGGGTGGCCTTGAGCTCACAGAAATGCAGACAGATCTCTGACACCCAAATTCTAGGATTGAAGGTCTGTAACACACTGTGTAGTTGAAAATTTCTAGATTCCTCCTAGCCCTAAGGTCCTAAATGGCTGATTTAGTCTCAAACAGTTAATTACTAGCTGTTTGGCCTATGGCTCAGGCTCATTACTTGCTAACTCTTATGCTTTAAGTTAGCTCGTTATTCGTATCTATGCTTAGCCATATGGCTTGCTACCTTTTCTCACTGAAGCATTCTTGTCTTACTTCCTCTGTGTCAGATTTGTGCATCTTTGTCTCCTCTTCCTCTTCCCAGAATTCTCCTAGTCTGATAGCTCAGCCCATACTTCCTGCTTGCCTTCTGGCCAGTCAACATTTATTAATGTTGTACAAGAGTCTTACACCACTGCCTGGCCTCTGTGGCTAACTCTGTGGCTGACTCTGCCCTGTGCTCTTCAGAAAAGCTTTATTTTCTTAGAGGATACACAAAATATCACCACACATACCTCATATCAAGGCTAGATGAGGCAATGTGGTGATAGAAAAAGAGTCTCAAAAGAAGACACCAGAATCAGTGACAGCCCCCACTCCCACTGTTAGGAGTCCCACAAGAAGACCAAATCACACAACTCTAACATATATGCAGATGTCCTAGCTGAGACCCTACAGGTACCCTGATTGTCAGTTCAGTCTCTGTGAGCACTATGAGCCCAGGTTAGTTGATTCTGTGAGCTGTTTTCTTGTGGTATTGTTGACCCCTCTGACCCCTACAGTTCTTTCTTCTCTTCTGCAGGTTTCCCTGAGTTCCACCTAATGTTTGACTGTGGCTCTCTACATCTGCTCCTATCAGTAGCTACAGGAAGCCTATCTGATGATGAATATTCAAGGCTTTGATATAGTAGGATATCATTAGGAATCATTTCATTGAGAATCACTTCATTGACTTATTTATCTATTTACATTTATTTATTGATCGATGATTGTGTTTGATTCTATCCTTGGTCTCTGAGTTGGTTCCTGAACCTCCAGGCAGTTCCCTCTTGTGGCAAGGGTCTCAATTTGGAGCAGTCATTGGCTCCCACGGTTCTGTGCCACATTTACCCCAGCACATCTTACAGGCAGGACTAATTGTAGGTTGAAGGTCATGGGGCTGGGTTGGTGTCCCAATTCCTCCACTGAAGCCTTGCTTGCTTATAGAAGATGGCCAGTTTAGGTTTCGTAACTCCAATTATCAGGAGTCTTCTCTAGGGTCACCCTCATGGGTTCCCAGGAGTTTCCATTGTACTAGATTTCTACCTCACTTCTGAAATGCCCCCAATTCCAGTTATCTCTCCCAGTACTTCCTCCCTCCACCTAGTCCATCCTGTTCCCATCCCCACTTGTCCCAGGTCTATGCAGGAAATTTATTTCCCCCTTTCAGAGAGATTTCTGGATGTCACCTGTTTGGGCTCTCCTACTTACTTAGCCTTTCTAGGTCTGTGAATTGTAGCATGATTATCATTTATGTGGTATCCTTCATATTTACAAATTGGAGTATTACTCAACTCTTTAAAAAATAACATCATAAAACTTGCAGGTAAATGGAAGAAACTAGAAAAAAACTCCTCTCAAGTGAGATAGGAAACCCAAAGAAAGAAACTTAGTATGGATTCACTTACAAGCAGGCTGAGTATTCTTAACTGCAGTCTTCTAAAGGAGCTAAGCTTTGCAACAAATTGTTTTTAATCTGTTGCTGTGGCAGGTTAAAGTCTGTGTGTGCAGGGTTTCCTCTAAGATGTTTGCTATCAGCTTTTGTAAACTGTGAAGTCCAGGTAAAGTTACCCAAAGGCAGCTCTTTACAAGCCTTTTTCTCATTTACATTTCATTTACATCACCCTTTCCCCTATATGTGCATTGAAACTGACCATGAGACATGACAGCCCCCTCTCCCCATCCTCTGCATAAAGTAGCAAAGCACAGAATTCATCAACAATGGACTAGAAGAAAATGTTGATTAGGAATAAAAGACAAAGTCATTAAGATTAAAATGTTCTAAAAAAAAATCATCACCACCACCACTAACAACATCAAAAAACATCACTAGAACAGAAGGGAACATAGAATTCTTACACTAATAGTTGTTTCACTAAATGATGCTCTTAGACACAGTCTAATCTTGCCTTCATCTGCCTTTTGCTCATAAAATTGATTTCAGGCATAGGCATGATTCTCTCATAGAATACGGATAGAACATATACATGAGTCTACTCACCAACTCAGTTATTGAGACCTCACCAGATGACACAAAATCCCATGTCCTTCAAGATTAAAGACTAGAAAGCAGGAGAAGTATAATAGGTGCTAGAAATCAGGGTGTGACAGGCTGAGTAGTAATGGCCAACCCCAAATGCCAGGAACGTGGGTCTCAGACCAGCAATTGTCTCCTGGTTGAGTTCCACTAAGTTGTGCAGATAGCTAAATCTACATGTTTTTCATCTTGTCTATGTGCGGCCCATTGCTATAGGCAAGGTGGGGACAAGCTAGTTCTCTGAGGGAAAAAAGCCACACTGAATGAATGATTCTAAAAGACAACTTGGTGAGTTCGAACCTTCATGGCTGTTAAAAGTTGAAATACTGACTGTTCAAAGCCCAATTATCATGAGCTCTCTGACCCCCTATTAAGTATCTATTGCTCATTTCTGTGTTTCATGTAACAGCTTGGAACTAGTAGATAAATCTCATTGGAATGTACTGACAAATCACTGGGTTTGATGAATTCATAACCTATAAGTGTTTCAGATAACATCTAAGACCCATAACAGAGTTTCCTCCACTTTGGTGCAAGCCATCTTCTAGATGTTCCCAAGGATGTACTTTAAGAAAAACCTTAATTTCTTACTTTTTTCTTTTTTGTTGAGTACAAAACCCTCATGAAATTGTTACCACTAGAAACATGGGATCTGCTAGGATCTGAATCTATCCTCCTAATCCATGGTCACTCACATTTGTCTCCAGAAAAAACTATCATTTATTCTCTTTGAAGTGCTGTGTTTTTTCATTGATAGCTTTTGGTCCCTGAATGTGGGATACCATGGTTGATTCACTCACCACCACTCATTTGGGTGGGCATCACATACCAGTCAAGACTCCTTGCACTTAGCCAGCTATCACTGTTTCCTTAGATAAATGGTGAAGGTTTTTTTTGTTTGTTTGTTTTTCTTTTTGTTTGTTTGTGTGTTTGTTTGTTTCTAGGACATGGACCATCGTCAGCATGGTCATTGGTCCATTGGTTCCATTTGTTTTTTGTTGGTTGTTTGGTTGTTTGGTTGTTTGGTTGGTTGGTTTGAGAGCATTTTATTTAGAAAACTCATTTAGTTTCCAAAACATTCAGCTTCCAAGCATTTGGTTTATTCTTTGTTTTTAGAGTGCTCATTACTTAGCATCCACACACATTTATCATGTATAATTCTGTGCTTTCCCATGACCTTCACTACTCTTTGCAAGCTTGCTGTGTTTACTTTATAAACATAAACTTCCTTAAGGTTTGTCGAACATGGTATCATAGCCTCTTAGGAAGGCCCAAACAATGTGTTGATTTCTAGTTGGTTTGTGGGGGGGATTTAATTTTTGGCTCAGCTGGGAAAAACAGATAATAGGTGATCAATCATCTGATGTCATGAATCTGCCCCTGTTCCTGTAAACAAACTAGAAAGCCTGTGACACAGTGAAGCAAGCAGCCAGCGGGAGTTAATGCCATCAAGCCACACAGAGTAGTCTGACCCAAAACACAGGGCCCCTGGCTAGCACAGAGAAGTTCTTGATTTTAGGCACAAGTGGAAACAGAGCTCAAAGAAGAAGAAGAAATGCTTGGAGAAAATTGTCATTTGGCATGTGAGCTGGTCTTATGCTCTTGTATTCATTTAACCTGAAGCTGGATGCACAACTGGATACACTTAATTATGATGATAGCGATATGTTTTCCTCTAGGGGAACAAATTTGATAGTCCCAAATTGGCTTTTTTTTCTTATTAATATTTTTTCTTTTGTTCATTTTTTCTTTGCAAAGTAAGCTAAAAATCAAAGTAATTCGAGGTCATGAATACTTTAATTGCTATCAAGAAAATATGATAAAATTAGTAATTTTAAAAAAAACTCTAATGAGTTTTAGAAACTGCATTTTTAAAAAAGATGTTTAAAATTAATAAGAGCAACTAGGGAGCTGGCTCAAAAAGAACAATTTTCCTGCAAGCATATGAACCTGAGTTCAAATCCCAAGCACCACATGAAATGCCAGCCATAGCTGTGTGTGCATATAGCCAAAGCATTAGGTGGGACCCAGGAGCTCATGAGCTAGATTATGATGCAAATGGATTTAATAGATATTTACAGAAGCTTCCACCCAAATGCAAAGGAATATACTTATTTTTCAGCATCAAATGGAACTTTCTCTAAAATTGACTACATAATTGGTCATAAAGCAAATATGAATAGATATGAAAAACTTGAAATAATCTCTTGTATCATATCGGACCACAGGGGCCTAAAGTTAGAGTGCAACAACATCAAAAATCACAGAAAGCCTACCAACTCATGGAAACTAAACATCACTCAGCTGAACCACCACTGGGTCAAGGAAGAAATTAAGAAAGAAATCAACGTCTTCCTAGAATTTAATGAAAATGAATCCACAACATACCCAAACTTGTGGGACACAATGAAAGCAGCCTTAAGAGGAAAATTCATAGCACCAGATGCCTAAATGAAGAGCTTAGAGAAATCCCACACTAGAGAACTAACAGCTCAGGTGAAAGCCTTAGAACAATTAGAAGCAAATTCACCTAGAAGGAGTAGACGGCAGGAAATAATCAAACTTAGAGCTGAAATCAATACAATTGAAACAAAAAGAATACAAAGAATCAAAGAATCTAAGAGTTGGTTCTTTGAAAAAGTCAACAAGATAGATAAGCCCTTATCCAAACTAATCAAAAAGCAGAGAGAGAGAGTATCCAAATCAACAAAATCAGAAATGAAAAGGGGGAACATAACAACAGACCCCCAATAACAGGAAAATGGCCATGTGGAGGTCTACTATTCTGTACGCTTATTAGAAAATATAATGTAAGAAAAGAAAGTATGCATGAAGTGCCTCCATGGAGAAAATGTCTTAAGAATAATAAACCATTACGACTTTGGAACGTGGAATCTACGGACAGATTTAGTGCTCTGGCTCACTGTCACTCAGACCTGGCTCAAAATAAACAACCTTTGTTTTGGGGTAGCAGCTGGCCTTGTGCATCCCAGAGTGGGGCACATTCTGACCAAGCATCCTTTCAACCATTTAGTGACTCCTCCTTTGGTTTTTGAACCACTTTTACCATCTTACAATGTCTACCATTGGTTATATTTTCTCTTTGACTTTTGTTTTATGTTTACAGGGTAGTTACATTAGATATATTTTGAAAATTATCCACCCATCACTATTCTCTTAAGAGTTTGTCTTTCAACCCTACATTCAAGGTGTTTCGATGACACAAAGGTGTCAGGGAATGTTTACTGAGTGAATTGAATATTGCAGACAACGAAGGTAGATGCAGAGCATGAACTTGTTTAAATTCTGTTTTCAGAGTCGCACAAAACTCAACTGAAGACCCAGGTTTAACATTTCTAGTCCAAGAATATTTCTAATGAAACATGACAGCTTGAAGCCTATATATAAGGCCAAATATTCAAATACTATGGTTACCAAGGCTTGAAGCTCACAATCATATATCCAAATACTATAGTTACCACATGCTTAAAACAAATATTCTGTTACCTGAAATAAACTAAAAAATTGTATAACTGCTTTAAACTTTATTATAATATTCAATCACCTTTATGGACATTAAAAATTATGCATAACAGTAATTTAAAGGGAATAGTTAACATAACAATACCACCCATCACATATTTAGTGAACAGTTTTATTACTGTAATACCCAGATATTAAATTTTCAATAAGAAATTGTAATAAATTTGAATTATGTTGTGCAAAAAAGAACACAGCAGGTCAAAACACTCCTTTATGAATCAAAATATTTATAGCATGATTTCAAAAGTATACATTTTTAGAACAAGAGCGAATGTCACATAACCTGGCATAAACCTCCATTTTCTTTCTGAAAACAAGCATTAAAACTCGCCCACGTGGCTAGAGAAATGGTTCGGGGTTAATAGCACTTGCTGTCTTCCAGACCACCTGGGTTTGATCCCCAGCCCTAGCATGGCAGCTCACAATGCTCTGTAACCAGATTCAGAGGAGCTGACACTTCTGGTCTCCACAGGCACCAGGCTTGCATGTGGTACACAGTTACACATGCTGGCAAAACACCCATGCATATTACATTTTTTAAGTAAAAAAATTAAACATCTCACCAAAACAATACTCTCATTTTGATTATGGAAAGAAGATTTTTTTAAAATAATAAAATAAAAGAAACAGAGAGAAATGGAAGAAACTTAATATCTGTCATGAAAGACCTTTTGGGAGTATTGATTGAAATTGTTCTGAGTTTCTTAAAATAAACAATGATACATGTATGTCATCAGAATCGCAAACAGATGCTGTGGGCTAGTGGATTAGTGTGCTATCTCTGGAGTCTCTCCTATAAAAGTCAGCTGTCTCTGTCACTTGCATGTCCGCTTTATGCCACATGACACCTGGCACCACTCCAGGGCTGCAGACTTGCAGAAGATCCACCCCAGATACTGTCAGAATCTGTATTCTTTACAGGTCAGCGGAAAATTCGGGAGACAAATCTAGTGTAAGGAAACAGATTCACTGATGCCAGTCCTTGAGGGAGGCAAAAGACTTCAGAGCTTGAATGTCTTCTTTGCAGGCTGGGTAGAGAGCTGTGCTGGGACAGACTCCAGGCTTTACAAGGAGACAGTGGGTGGATGATCCCTGTGTGAGAAGGGCATCTCTCTAGTTTCCCCTTTCCCATGGAGGAGACCCAGACCTGATGCTGAGACCTCCTGCAGGCCAGAGGCTGGGTTTCTTTTTGGGCAAATGTTACTTTTATGCAAGTCGATTTATGTGAGCTGAGTTTTGGAGAGATTTTACTGATGCTTGTTTTGAGCCTTTAGAATACGGAGTGAAAGGGATAGATGTTAAGAGATCAGGTAACAGAGCGGCAGGAAAAGGCTAAGAAGACCCATTCTCCAGCTACCATGCTGCAAAACAAAACAGACCCAAGGGGAAGTTCCGCCATGTTCCTACCTCATACTCTGGATGCCTTTCTCAGACCGCACACAGCCTAGAGACATTAGAAGATGCTCAAATGCCCATCTCCACTTCTCCTCAACTTTCAGGACCGGTAGCTGGATAAACTTTTAGCGCTTTATACACTCACTGCTCTGTCATACCCAGCTACAGAAAAGACATACCAGGGCAAGAAAACTGATTCTTTCCAGTGTTATTTTCAATAATAAGAGCCCAGAGTCACAACTGGAACCATGAATCCTTGACTGAAGCTTATCAATCTACTTTCAGGTATCTTCTGAAAAATTCTTTCTTCTATAGATGTTATTCTTATATCAATTTTGAAAAGACACCAAATAATAGTGAATTTGATAGAATTCTGTGACTAAGAAACAATCAGCATAAAGGGTAAATTACATTCTAATTTACATATGCAAAGCACTTCTTAAAAACTCAACACCTCCCAAAAAGCAATTTGAACCTTTTGAGTGATTCATATTTTTGCTAGGAGTAAAAGTTATAGTCAAAAGAAGTAAAAAATTTATTCAGTACATCTCTGATATGTGTATAGTTTTATTAGATATCTATTAGATTGTTGCAAAACATGAGACTTGTATTTAAATTTGAAAGACGAGAATTATTTTCAGAGGGGAGATTTGTATCACAAAAAACTCATAAAATTATCATATATATATGAATGTCCTATTATAAGGATTATTAATTCACTTAGAGTGTTAGATAATGGTTCATTTTTATGGGAAATTTGGTAGATTGGAAAAAGAGGTAGATTGGAATAATATTGTCTGGGATTATTCTTTAGCATTCTTATAGCACTTTCATCTGTGTTAGCATGTTCAATGACTCCATGATGCTTGTTCACAAATCTTTGAGAATCATAAAATAAATAACAACAGTCCCAACAAAAGTATGACAAATGATATTTATTTATTGAGCCAAAACTCATCTTCCAAAGTGCAAGTTAGATGTTTATTTCATTAACAAAAGGTCAAAAGAAAATTGTATTCAGAATATGAGAAAGAAAAGCCTCAAAAAAGGGCCAAAAAATCTGAATGTTCATGAACTCAGCCACAGTTTGAACGAACATTGAAGTTTAGTTGAACAAATAAACAATAATTCAAAAGCCAAAAAATGAATAAATATATGCAGAAAGTCTTTTGAGACCTTTGTGCTTATGTTCATGTGAATATTTTATGATTTCTATTGAATGGCTTTGAAAATAGCCAACTTTCTGAAAGGGATATCTTCTTTCTATTGGTGTTTATGCTCATTACAATATGGCTGCAATCCGTTCATTCATAGGCTACCCCACCAGCTTCCTGTAATCATCTCAGAATTTACTGGTATGCTCCATATCAATGGGACAGTCACTATGTTGGAAATTTATTACTGCCAACCAGAATTCATCCTCACAAAACATTACCAACAACAACTTTTAAAATCCTCCATCTCTTCAGTCCCCTTACAGTAGCCAAACCTTTCTGAGCCTCAGTGTCACCTACATGCAAATGGGCTCATTGCAGCCTACTGACTGAACTGATTTTAAATTGAGATCATGTCTTTAAAGATGCATTGGGAAATATAATATGCTATGTAAGCACAAGCTGCATACACAACCTAAATTTTGTTGTACTCCTTCCATTCTATAAATTAAGCTAGAAATATAGTCATTAAATAATTATCTCAGGCTCTGATTTTACTTATGTTGCTTTAACAATTAAGATCTCATTAGCAGTAATTAGGGATCAAAAAGGATATTTAACACAAGAGGCTTACATTTAGATCAGTGGGTGTCTGGGAATTTTGGCACTGACAGGGACAGAGACACACAAAGTTACCTAGGGCTGTCACTGAAAGTGATTTGACTTCTTTTTTTTGTTTTTAAAAAATTATTTATTTATTGTGTATACAGTAGAGAGTACCAGATGTCATCTTAGATGGTTGTGAGCCACCATGTGGTTGCTGGGAATTGAACTCAGGACCTCTGGAAGAACAGTCAGTGCTCTTAAGACCTCCGAGTCATCCCTCTAGCCCTGTGATTTGACTTCTTTGCATCACTCTTCACCCAGGCAAAATCAGGATTCCTGGTTTCAGCACAAAAAATAATTTCAACATGAGCTAATATGAAGTGGAGCTGGAGTTTATTAAACACAGAAAGAAAACCGCCGAGGAAAGAAAGCACACACTGAGCATGCGCATGGGCTTTTCCAAGATGAGTTGAAATTAATGTGAGAACTGGGAAACAGGCTTCCATGGCTCTCCAGTTACACTGCTCGCAGTGTATCAACTACAACACGGTGTAAAGGTTATAGAGCTTCTTATTGTATACAATGTCGTAAAGGACAGTGGTGAGGGGTTATTGTGTGGCTTGAGGAATCGGAGAAGAGTGCCAGAAACTCAACATTTTACGTGAGCTTGGCCCTTAGTCATCACAGTCTATTAGTTGTCTTTGTGAATGTTTCGACTTTAGCAGTGGTCTTGAGCTGCCTGCCTTCATTATCAGAAAGGATAACTGGATCTTGGGATGAATGGCTCCTTTCCCTGTGCAGGCACCTCTTACCACGGTGTCATAACTCTCCTGACTTTTTAATCCTGCCTCAGGAATAGAAATATTTTAAACAAATCTGAATAGAACTTCACTGGATAACATTAATTTTCCGGAAATTTATGGCATTTATTTATTAAAGAAGTCAGGTTTGGTCTGCGTGCAGGCCTCCAAAAGATAGATACTAAGCACAAAACACAGCGTTCTTGCGAACTCTTCCTGGAAGAAGTTCTGAAAGAAAATAAAAATGACAGCACTGATCTCTGTGTTTGGCAGACCCTCTGAAGGGAACTGATGAAATCAAGAAGCTGGAGTTGGCTCCAGTTTGGGAATGGGATCCCAAGAACTCTAGATGCAAAAGCAAAAAGATTACAAGTCTGAGCCTGGTCTGGATATTGTAGCAGAAGTTGTTACAAAATAAAGGCATTTTCAAAGTGTAAGTGCACAGCACAGAGGAAAAAAAGCAAGCCAAACAATAGGCTGGACATTTAGTGTTAAAGCATCAAAATAGATCCTGAGTATAGAGCCAATAGTAACTAAATGACAGCAATTTCAAAATGATTTTACAACCCATACAAAGATTGCAATAACCCACTTATCAACTATATTTTTTATAAATAATATAATAGAGAGGGAGAGATCTGAATTTCATTACTGTCAATCAGCCTCCAAGTCCATCCACTTGTTAAAAGATAAAGGGAAGTCTACATAGAAGGAAGATTGTGGAGCTGGTCACCAGCTAGGAGTGGAAACTGAACTAAGCAATATTGGGACAGTGGGACCATGGGAGTGCCTGCTGCCTGACTAGGGAGGGGATGGGGAGTTGTGGAGAAAAAAGAATGACCTGATGTGGTGGGAGGGGGAAGGGACCTTGAATAAGGATATACAAGGATAGAAAGTGTGACTTCTTTGTTCATAATAATAATAAATAAATAAAAGGAAAAAAAAAGCATGACCCAGACACCTCAAACTGATAGTGGCAAAATCCAGTATCCTTAAGCCCCTCAACTACAGCCCAGCAGTCTTGGATCTATCTAAGCTTTGACCAGAACTGAACTTTGATCAAGCAAAACTGCCCTTATTTCCATGGCAGATGGTATTACTAGAAATGAAGTACACAGTAGCTCTTGCTAACTTCCATGCACTCACACTGTCTATTCTGGACTGTACTCATTGTAGACCGGCATGTTAGGAACCACACACAAGGAAACTGACCCTAACCAAATGGCATGTCTCCAAACTGGAGACTGCACCTCATCCTGACTTAGGATACAGACATTGGGCTAGGTGAATTCCAAACAGCTAATCTCCTGCAGTTGGCTTAAGACATTATTCTTCATACCTGGGTAAAAACTGGTGATAGCAGAGCCTGTCAAAATGTTTCCCTGCTACTATACTGTCCAAGACACTACTGCTAGATGAACCTAGATTTAGTGACAAGGTATTTATGATGTATATGATAAATGACAATGTGAGATCTGTGCAGATATACATAATAATATGACATGCAGACATCATCTTTATGCTGCTGTTTAAATATTTTAAGGTCTATGAAAAAAAGTTTACTAACTTCTCTGAATTCTGATCCTTAACATCTTGGTATCACTGTACTGGATGCAACAAGTTAATGCAGTATTTATCTGGCACTTGAGTAGACTGGCTATGATCTAAATGCTTCAAACACAATGCTAAATATAATACCAAAGTGATAATTCCATTGTCTCAAAATTGTTATTCAGTTATTGAAATGCTACTTTGTAGATTATCTATTGAAATACTACTTTAAAGATTATCCAGTTTATTTTTGCAATGGATGAAAAGCCATCAAGAAACTTGGGACACTTCTAAATGTATTTATGAAGCTGAGAGTTTAGGCTAAATCTATGCGGCTTAAGGAAAATAATCTATTGTGAGAAAAAATGTGGGTTACTAATACTTTAAATGGTTGTTTACTTTGAGGGCTGTTGAACTTGTAACCACTTAATTTAATCTCTAGTTAAGTCATCTCATACATCACAAAGCAAGTACTTAGCATTCCCCTAAGACTCAATGACTCCTCTATTGCTTTTATTGGACCAATTTATATACTATTATTGCAGTGATTAATTGCCCCTTTCTTCCTTTTTGTTCAGTTAAGAATGTTTGCCCAGCTGTTCAAATATTTTACAAGCTGCACAAGAACATATGCTCATGAATTACTCTTTGCAAAACTAGTTTTTATTACAACCAGCTAAGTCAAATATTCATATATACTTAACTATTTTACAAGTAGAAATCTGTTAAAATCATGCCCAGAGAATAATTACGAGTGTGACCACAGCCTTAAAGTTCTCCACAATGGAACTTTTGGCTTCCAGTTAAAGTAGGTAAGATAATGAGACAGAATTGCTTTCATTACTACATGGATCATGGAGGGCAGCAGAAAATGCAACCTACATTCTTGCATACCATTACTGTACCACTAATAAAGTTCAAATCCCTGATTCAACAAATTTATGAAATCCCACTATCAGAATCATGTTTGTCTGAAAAATCCTGTAACTTTTGATTGTAAGCAGCCGTGATATATAACTAGATTCCATTCCATAAATATTTGTGGAAATCTTAGGGAAAATTCATTGTATTTTTAAATGGAACCTGGTGGTCATTTTCTGCCAGCAGTAAGTGGCAGAATTTTAACTCTCCTGTCATCTGGGATCTGCTTTTGTCCAGGCTCTCCCTCAAGTACCCTCCAGGATCAGTTTCCCATAATCCTTATCCAGTGACCTGCTTCAATCTTACTTCCATTTTTATCTAGTCTTCCATGCTCATGTATTGCAATCTCTTTCTTCCCTCTGCTGTTAAATGACAAGCTTGGTTCATGCTTCACTGATTGCAGTTCCATGAACCTAGAAGCATGTCTGCACCAGCTCCCGCCATGCTTCCTTTTTATTACAGCTGAGCTCCTGTTCTTCCACACTTGTTCATTTGATTCTCACGTGTTCAGGGACTCATTTTCCCCCCACAGGTAATTCCCCTCTGATCAGTGTGGCCGCCAACCCTCTGAAAGTCATCTCTCTTTGAAAATCAAGGTATTTTTATGCATTTATATTTGCCTTCCCACCTGGTTTTCTTGTATTTGCCAAGAGAATTCTTTGTTCATCTGGATTTGCATTATTTGAGCTACTTGAATTTGTGAATTCAGGTTATCAATTCCGGAAAATTCTCAGCAAGTGTCATTTTAAATATTGACTCATTCAATTCTTTGTAGAATCCTGAACAAATGAATGTTGTACTTTCTTAGTTACTTTTCAATTGCTGTGATAAAACACAATGGCGATGGTGACTTATTAAAACGTGTTTCAGTGGACTTGTGGTTTCAAAGGTTAGAGTCAGCGAAGGCTAAGCTATGGCATGGTGGCAGGGACAGCGGAGAGCTGGCATCTTGATCTGAAACCAGCTGAGAATACACTGGGAATGGCATGAGCCTTTTGAAACCCCAAAGCCCCTCCCCCCGCCCTACCCCGTGATTTGCCTTCTTCAGCAAGACCACACCTCCTAATTCTACCAAACAAGAATGGGGAGCTATTCTTATCCAACCACCATTCCTACTTTCTCACTATGATTCTATTTTCCTTCTATGTGATGTAATTGTTTCCTTGCTTCTTTTCATTACTCTCTGTTTATGATTATTCATTATTATCTTGCCTGTGCACATGTGAGTGTAGACATGCGTGTGCCATGATATACATGCAACAGTCAAATGACAACTTATGAGAGCTGTTTTTCTTCTTCTACCATACTGTGTGGAGGATTAAACTCTGGTCAGATTATGCTTGCTGGTATATGTCATCTTTCCATGCCTGAACTACTCTCTAAATGTTTTGTTTTGGCACTTAGTCTAGTTTACTAATTCTTTCTTTATCAATATTTAGTTTGCTACTGTATAATTATAACAAATTCTTTTAAAGTAGTGTTAAGAAATGGTAAAAGACTGTTTTAAGAACATTGAGATTGCAGCTGGGGACATTGATAATTTAGTCACAGGTAGACTGACATCAACATCTCTCTCTCTCTCTCTCTCTCTCTCTCTCTCTCTCTGTGTGTGTGTGTGTGTGTGTGTGTGTGAGAGAGAGAGAGAGAGAGAGAGAGAGAGAGAGAGAGAGGGAGGGAGAGGAAGAGGGAGAGAGAGACATGGAAGCCAGAGGTCAATGTCTGGTGCTGTTCTTGAGTAACTCTACACTTTTCTTTGAACCTTGAGCCTGCAGATTAGTTAGACTATCAGTCCACATAGTCTCAGAGGTCTTCCCGTCTCCATGGTTCCAACCCTGGGATCATAGATGTGAGTTGCAGCACCAAGGTATTTGTTTGTTTGTTCGTTTTGATGTGAGTGTTGGAGATCCAAATGCAAGTCCACCAGCTTGGGTAGCAGGAATTTCACCAAGCAAGCCTTCTTTATAACCCTGAATGCAGCTCTAGCTTACAGTAAGACTGCAGTGTCCACCATTCTACTTCCTGCTTTCCCCCATCCCCAGTCCATGGGAACTCACCTGAAGAGGGAACCAACCAATCTTATCTACAGAGTCCTAAATTCTTCTTAATTTCTCTTGGTCTTCTACACAAAATAGCTTACCCTTTGCCATCAGTTATAACTAGTAAATAATGTGTAACTCAATATCCAGCTCATGCTCTCCCTTGTGGTTTCAATTATAAGTATAGCTGCTATTTTGTAAAACCTCAGAGAATAATTTTAACATTGCTTGGATCTTCGTTTTCTCTGATATAAGTCTTAACTTTGGGTCAATATAATTTTCAAGGTTCTAAATTAGATTGATTTTATTCTCAGAAAACAGCTGTCATTTATTTTTATTTTTATGATTATTCTGGTTAATTTTCAATCAAATTCCATGTCATTCTGCTTACTGTCCTGCTTCTTACAGATATTTTGAAATCTGTCACTTCTGTAGATATTTTTGATGTAATTGTTTTACATGTTGACTCATAATTTCACTTTCTTACGCAGAACTGTTTCTGCTGTTGCTTTGGCATTTTCTTGCTTTTTGCTTCTGGGATCTATTTGTATTCTAGTTCTACTTTCTTGTGCTTTTAAAAATAATTATTTATTTAGTGTTATATCTGGTGTTGGAAGGGGGTTTCTGCATGCCCTGGTCTGTGCTTGTAAATGGCCCCTTGTGGAAATCTGCTCTCTACTTCCACCATGTGGTTTGGGGAACTGAACTCAAGCTGTTGGGTTTGGTAGCAAGTACTTTCCCCTGCCAGCCCATCATCTTTCCATTTCTTCTTGGATTATGCTTATATTGAACCTAAAAGGTTACATAAATAAATCAGGAGGTTACTCTGCAGGAATTAAAATACTTCTCTTATTTGCTGTGTTGTGTCTGTGAGGTCATGATAATTTCAACTGGAACCATGTTTCCTTTGGTTGGTATCAAAATGTAATTTTGTCCTTGTCACATGACTGTATCATTGAATTTATATTCACTTGAGTCACTTAATAGAAGACAATGAGCCAGCCTGCTTGAAAAACTCATTACAGTAAAGATAAACTCGTTTCATTTCTATTTACAATTAAGTATGTTTCTCATGGACTGTAACCTCATCTACAAATCATTCTGTACTGCCTGTTCCAAGAAACCATGTTAGAAGAGATTATCATGACCACCTTGCTATGAATACCTTGTTATGACTACCTTGCTAGGACTAATTTATTATGACTACTTTGTTATGACCACTTTGCAATAATTAATTCTGATTTTGTAACTCTATCCTTTGCCTAAAATCCCCCATTTATAATCCACTATTTTTAAATTATAAAAATCTGTATCTTACTCATGCCTAATGGTGCTTTCTTTAACCCCACCTTTAGGGAGAGATAGCCCATGTACATGAATAAAATAGCTTGTTTTAGCTAATTTTGCTATGATTATTTTGGTTGATGGTCATTCTCCTTGAATCTGTGCAATTAACTAAAACTTTGGCAAAAACATGGGTTATTAAACAAAAATATCAGTGTTAGGTATGTGATAACTTTCAAGGACTATTGACTAAGAGAGTCCCAGAATTATCCTCATTGCTTTGGGTTTCCCACTGGATGGTAAGAGCCCATTGATGAAGATACCACATACTTTGTTTGCCAAACCTGAGCAACACTGGTAGAACTGAATTGGAAGATTTGCTTTCATAGTGATAGAAGAACTTGTTGTACAAGGTACCTGTACACTATTTGAAATTTTAATGCTATAATAAAATTTTTCCAAGTAAGATGTGTCTTCTGGTACAATAGAGACATGGCTGCCCATTGATGGGAACAATCATTTCACTTCCATCTGAGACTCAGGGAACATCAAGGAAGACACAATAAAGATTGTATGCCATAGTGAGGAGGGTCTTGATATGCTGTCTAAAGAGTAGTGTGCTTGCCTGCTTAGGGCCTTGTATTAATTTCTGTTTGTTGTCATTGTTGTTATAAAATACATGGAAAAAGCAACTTAATGAAGGCAAGGTTTATTTTAACTTGTTCTGGGAATCATCAGTCATAGAAGTCTAGGGAGCAGCCACTTGAAGCAGTTGACCATGATCTGAAGCAAAGAGGGATGAAAGAATACGTGTTGCTACACACTTTCCTGTTCCCATTTACACAACCCACAATTCTAGTAGGAGGTAGTATTACCCACCATGAGCAAGTCTTCTCATATCAATAAATATAATAAACATAATCTACCCCAACACATACCTAGAGTGAGGACCACCTTCCAAGTATTTCTAGAACTTTACAGTAGTAACCATCACAGACTTGCACAAGACTGAGCTTGTACACACTCCGTTATTTCTGGGGGAGAAATTCATGGAGCTTGCCCTACATAGAAAAGATACAGTAAGTTGGGGTATGCTGAGGAGATGAAGTCATTGTCCTCAGCGACCTAGCAACTGTTGAGTTCCTCATACTATGGTTGATAGTAGTCTGGTTAAATCTAGTAAGTAACAAAGCAAAAACAAACCATTTCAAAAGACATGAAAATGGGATGGGGAGTGTTGTGGTTAGTTTACTATTGCTGTGATAAGACACCATGATCAAGGAAGCTCAAAGAGCTTTCATTTTGGGGCTTTCAGTTTCAGAGGGTTAGAATTCATTGCCATCATGGTGGGGAGCATGGTAGCAGACAGGCAGACACAGCATTGAAACAGTAGATCATAGTAACACACATTCTCCAACAGCTCCATCTAGTCCTTCCTAAAAAATTCCTGAAGAGTTTCACCAACTGGGGATCAAGTATTCAAATACAGGAGACTATGGGAGCCATCATCATCATCATCATCATCATCATCATCATCATCACAGAAGCATGTTGGAAGGTTGTGAGGAGCAGGTAGAAGGGCATGAGAGACACTGATGGGGTATGTATGGCCAGATTGATTATGCAATGTTTGAAGTTGTCAAAGGATCAATTATGATATGGACACACCTCCTACTGTGGTAAAGAAACTCAAAAACTAGTTTTACAAAAAGAGGAAAATTGATAGAAGCAATGTAAAATGTAGCTAATTTTTTAAAATAATTTTGAATTAGTATTTATTTTTCAGTTGTCATCTGTAGAAAATGTGAAGTGAGACAAATGCTATTAAATATATTTTTATCTTTTTAAAATGTTTCTTAATATATACTTCTTAATTATTTTCACTACAGAAATAATTTTTTTCATTTATGGCTACAGTGTATTTTGCTTATATTAACTATATGTAAAAGTATATTTGAAATTATTTAAATAACATTTTATTAAACTGACACTTTTATTTAAGTTGGACTATTAAGTTTCTTTCCATTTGTTTTTTGTTTTTTGTAGTTTTCACTAATCCTAACAACATTCTTTTCCCCTGTGCATCTTTGTGTGTGTGTGCCCGTGTGTGTGTGTGGGTGCCTGTGTCCTGTGTATGTGTGTGTGTGTGTGTGTACATGCATTGCTTTTTCTTACCCTTCTACTAAATTACTAGGTTGTTTGTTACCATAAAAATCTTGCTTAAACATTATATTAATGCAGGCTTCTGTTTTAACCACTGTATCTAGAGACAGTATTCTAATTCTGCCCATGCATTTGAAAGGAGAAAAAGTTAACTTTACTACAGTGTCTTTTATGTTTCAAGGACAGACTACTTCAAAAGATACATAGAACTTTCCATTTTTATCATAATTACCCTTTTTAATGATGCTTAATGTTGACACACAGTGAAGCCATAAAACACTATACATTGAGGAGGCAGCTCTTAATGCCTGTTTCAAAGGAATACAGTATAGGGAATATACAACATTGCAGACAGGAATTTATTTTTCTGTCTCTAAGGGTTTTTCTTCCCATGCAGCAATATTCAGAGAAAGTGCATTTATGATTTTACTGAGTTTAACCTCAAAGACATTTTCTGTTTTATTCTTTATTTTTAATAGGCAGCCTTCAAGCAACAAATTTCCATGAGAAAACTAGTGTACTGACACTTAATTAAAAACTCAAACTCAAAATAAATTGAGGTTTGATTTAAATGTATAACTGACACACAAATTTAAGTGGAGATAAGAACTGGGAGTTATAGAACCGAGTTATAGCATTGTGAATAGAGCCTGATGTAACCACAAGTGCACAGATGAGTCGCTGCCCTGACACTTTCTTGAATAATGGACCAGTAGATTTTTCTTGCTATTAAATAGTTCCTCTTATGTTGAGTTTCAAAAATTGTGTGTGTGTGTGCATACACACACGAGGTGGCCACAGAGACCAGTAGGGGGCACCAGATCCCATGTACTTTGACTTGCAAGCAATTGTAACCTACTTATCCTGGGTGCTGGGATCCCAACTCCTCCAACCCTCTGCAACAGCTCCTATATCATTTTACAGGCATCTAAGACAAAAGGCAGCCAGCACCAAACTCACTGTCACCTAAGTTCTTTTGTATTTTCTACTGTGATGACGGTGACATCAGTTCTCCACACTTCAAATCCTACCTTCTCCTACCTCCTCTCTCCTTGTTAGAACACCTCACCTATGCAAGAATGATTCTACTAGGCTTTGATATTTTGAGTTTCTTTTACCACAGCTCAAACAATGGTAACTTCCATGTATTTAGTTTTACATTAAAGGAATAATACAGTAGCATCTACAATTTGGTACAATTATTTCCCAACTTTGGTTAAATAAATTGTAATTGTTATTTTGATCATGTTATCAATGAGCTTTAAATTATTTACTGCATGAAAGTATGTTCTTTTTACTAGATTCAACAAAAAGAGAAAGAAAGAAAGAAAAGAGAAAAGAAAGGAAGAAAATCGTGTAGGACAAACAAGGCTAAGTCTTAGAAATTTGTAGTCTGGCTGATAGTGTTGAGACGATTTGGAATTGAAAATGGTTGAAGTGTTTACACCCAGGATATCAGAAAAGGCTACAAATTATGTTTTTTCTCTTTTCAGAGCACTGGTTTTAAACATTTATCTGCTTAGACTGATACTTTAGCCAACCAATCCACATGTGTCCTGTTTCTAAGGAAAATAACTATTTCAGTCCCCAAATAGAAGTGCCTCAAGTGATATTCCTTGCCCACAGATTTATGAAAGAAGCCCTGCATCCTGAGCCCTTTGCAGAAAATAGGAATATAAATCCTATCTGCCTAGAAAACAGAGTGAAAAAGGCTGTCCTGTGTTCCCTGTGTTGTCTGTTGTCAAAGATAAAATCCCAACTAAATATTCTCAGAAATCAGAATAGAATATTTAAAATGCTCAATATTATTGGTTGTAGTCAGCAGTTTAAGTTTCAAAGAAAAAAATTAATCTAAGAAAAAACAAGCATGGCCTCTCAAGGAATACATATTAAAACTCTAGAGAAGTTTTTGAATTATCTTGGCAAATATAGGACTCAGAAAATATTAGCTGTTAATCTCTTACAAACTGACTGTGAGATGATGATTAGATCTCCATCTTCTGGTAGTAATACTGAAGGAGAAACTTGTACATAGTTCTGCTGATTTATGTTTGATAAAGAGAATTTTGATGAATTAAAAAATAAATATAATAGAAATATTTTAATGTTATTGATAAAACTATTAATATTAACTTTTCTTATATAGAAACTTCGAAGTAACTTTTTAAAATGGATAATGGAAGCTGAATTATTATTTTTTCATATTAGATTCTCCACAGTATCTGAATTGGTAGTTTGGAAGAGCATCACCAATGAAAATGAATAAACTCTTTTAATAGCTAACTAACAAAAGTTATTTTCATACAATAGAAAAAACTATTTGAATCCATTAGTATAAATAGAGTGAGATTCACCAGCCTACAGTGAGTTATTTGTTTAGAGAGTTACTATGTACTGTGTACTCTAAGAACACCACTGAAGTGAGGAATAGCCAGAGACATCACTTGAGAGAAAGAGATAACATTTCCATTGCCATGGAAATGTTTCCTCTGTGGTGGGACTGCTCTCTGTTTGCAATTCTGTAAATAAAATGCTGTTTTGACCTGTGTTGGGTGCCATAGAGTGGGTGGAGGAATCAGAGTAAAGACAGGTAGGAAGGCAGAGTCAAATAGTATTCATCTAGCTGTCAAAGGAGCAGCATGTAGGAATGAATACAGGTAAGTATTGTGGTAAAAACCCATTGTGAGATATGTTTTAAATGGGGTTTATTTTGTGAAAATCACTTACAAAACAGAGAAGGTTTTAAGAGAAAATGAAGGGATAAGGTTGCAGAGCGACGGAGCGTTTCTAAGGAAAACTCCTCATCCCCACGCCGTACGTCCGAACTCCTGCGCCACTGGCCCAAACTGCGCACCCCGGAAGCCACGTCATCAGTCTGAAAACCCTCGCAACTGGTCGGGAACTCTCGTGAGAGAATGCCAGCTTCCTGTCCTGGTCCTCTCCCTCGGAGGTCTACTTCCAGAATCCTTTCCAGTTAACCACACCCCGCTTGTCTCCAGTCCTCTGACTCGATTGTTCACATGTATAGTTCCTGATTTCCCGCTACAGGTAAGGGCCATTGGGCCATGGCCACATGGCCAGGTAGATTAATGAACATGGGTTGAATTAAGATGAAAGAACTATCTAGCAATGTGCCTGAGACATAGGCCAAACAGTATGAAATTAATATAAGCGTCTGAGTCATTTTTTGTAGGGTAAAAGCTACTGTGGGCAGGTCAGACCCCTGGCCCAAATGGGGCCGGAAATTATTCACAACATTCCTCCTATGCTTGGAAATCAATTCTTCAAGCTTGGTCCCAATGACCATTTATTTTCATTTTGTTTTTCCTGATTTTTAATTATTTTTTTCACTAAGTATAAGATGTTTTTGCATCTGGCTTCAATGATTTTGAGATTAACTGGTTATTGTGCCTGGTGACAGGAGTACTATGCATTGACAAGCACCGTGCTGCTTTCTTCTGAGGTTAATAAGTCTCTAGTTAAACATAGGCTTGTGATTCCCCCTGAGTAAATGCAAATCGGTTTCACTGTCTAGCCCTGCTTTCAGTGAATGTTTAACTTTGGAAAATGCTGCCAAACAGTCTTCCAGAGCAGCTGTTTCATGCTTTACTCCTATAAACAATATGTAAAGTTCCAGTCACTTTCTGTTGATCCTCACTGATAGATATTTGATACTGTCTACATTTTTAACACTCAATTCTATACTAATATCTCTGCATTGTTTTAATGTGCATTATTCTGATGACTAGTGATGTTGGTCATCTTTTTAGAATTATTATTAATGCTAGATATTATCCCCTTTGCTCTTAAAACTTCTTCTACATGCATATATCAAGGGTTAGTGGTGAAGCTACCTTTAGATGCAGTAAAACTCACTGACTTGTTTTGATTACATACGTAGTTCACCGGGATAAATTAAGATTGGACAATTAAGCTTTTAACAATGAAGACAGCGAAAGACATTCAGATTTCCAGTAATCTAAATGTAAAGAGGTTTTGTTCAATTACAGAACTGATACCAAAAGACACTTTGTTCTAAACCTGAAATATGCTACAGTTCTTTGCTTTTAGTATCTCTGAAACCTGTGACATCTATTTGAGTTTGAACTTTCTTTAGAAAGCTTTCCTTCCTTCTTTCTTCCTTCCTTCCTTTCTTTCTTTCTTCCTTTCTTTCTGCTTTGTGAAAAAATATTTCATGTTCTTGTTAAAGATGTGTTACATTCATTTATACTATGGAACGTTTATTTAATGATGCAAAGTTGTGTTGCATTCTGTTATGTTGCATTTGTTTAACTCTGTGAAGCTGTTACTTTGCCTGTCTACAACACCTGATTGATCAAATAAAGAGTGAATAAACAATAGCCAGGCAAGAGAATGTATGTGTGGGGCTAGCATGCAGAGAAAATAAATAGGATGGAAAATCTGGGAAGAGAGATCAAGGAGTGAAAAAGGTAAACCAGCCACCCAGTCAGACACAGAATAAAAAGGAAAGAAAAGACATAGAGAAATAAAGGTAAAAGCCCAGAGGCAATAGGTAGATAAGGTAAGTTTTTTTAAAGCTGCCAAGAAACAGACTAAGGCTGAGCATTCCTAAGAAAAAATAAGAGTCCTTGCAATTTATTTGGAAGCTGGGTATCACCCCTAGCCCAAAAGGGCCAAAGAACCAGAGTAAAAAACACCCAATTTCACATGTACACCAGGTTGGTATAGAACTTACTCTGTGGCAGTAGGTGACTTTGAACTCTGATTATCTTGCCTCTGTCTTCTGAGGGCTAGGATTACAGATGTGTGTATACAGAAATGCACACACATATATGTGCAGTACATATGATAAAGCAAAAGGAGTTATGAAATTGAGAGTGTGCGTGGCATAGAGGAGGGGCTGGAAAGAGCAAAGGGAAGAGGCAATTGAATTCTACTACAATTAAAACCATTGACAAATAAATAAAGAAGATGGAAATACTTTCTATTGTGCTAGATAAAGGGGACCCTGGACACCTGGGGCAACAGCAGTGCTCAGCTTGTAGGAGTATATATGCCTGTGGACAAAAGGGCTTTTGAGGGAAAGTTTTGGGAGAAGAAATCAAATGATGTTTCTTTCTCAGTCTGGGATTTGTGCTGATAAAAATAGAGGAGCAAGACCTGAGCTCGAGAAGAAAGTAATCTCAGTAAGTAAAAGCTATATGATCAGGGTGTGATGATATATTTTATATTTCATAAAATCATCCAGGAATATCAGAGGACCAAATCACCCACAGCCAAGCCATGAGGTCAGAGTGATGACTCACACTCATACATTTAATTGCAATGTAGGGAATGACAAAGTGGTGACCTATGCCTTTAATTCTACCCCTTGGAAAACAGAGATCTTTCTGTATTTCTATCAGTTCAAAACCTAAAAACAAAACATTAGAAAGAGGGAGTAATCCAGCCTTCCCAGACATTGCAAGAAGAAGACTTCAAGAAAGCGCAGAAATCCACATTGATGCCTACGTGCATGTACCTGTAAAACTTTCTGCTATCTTCCAGTGATCAGGTTTAGGGAGGTTAAAGCAAGAGCATTACATGACAATTATTTCTGCACATTGTTTAGAAAATATTGATACAGCAGGAAATGCTGAGGTAGTTAGAATGGACAAAGGCTGCAACATACTCACTTCTGAAGACAGAAGACAGTGTGTAGTCTACAGCACAAGGTCTCCTGACTCCCACATTGTGGGTATGTGATTTCACTTCTATGATAAACATTTCACTCTATGAAAGGCCAGAGATACAGTGACTTAAGTCAGTTGTTAACATTTTGTTAAAATCTGGTCCTGACAGTTTATTGACTGTAAATGCATTTTCTTATTCACTCCCTGATAAACTTATG
The DNA here is from genome assembly GCA_004025045.1 of Sigmodon hispidus. Classification (NCBI taxonomy): domain Eukaryota; kingdom Metazoa; phylum Chordata; class Mammalia; order Rodentia; family Cricetidae; genus Sigmodon; species Sigmodon hispidus. The sequence continues at coordinate 46,049 of PVIH01004316.1, forward strand.
ATTAGTCTTGGTAAGGTCACCAATGTAATCAGTGTTAGGTTCAGCTTCAGAAATACCATATTTTGTTTTACAAAACATTGATAAGTGTATGAAAATAACACCTAATAAATAAACCAACCATCAAAATGTAATATTCTGTAAATTACAATTTGAGAATATGACTTTCAGCCAAAATAAAAGTCAGAAAATCAATGTTTCAATGAATTAATCATAATTTTCTTTCCTATATCCACACCTAATATATTCGAGACATGAAACTTTTAATCATTCTACTGAGCTTCCCTTCATAAACATAAAACAAAACAAAACAACAAAAACAAAACAAAAACCTCACTGCAGCTGGATAAAGGAAGCCCCGGTGGAGATCATCACACCCCTCCTGAGCACACCTGAGACTGTCTCCACCTGATAACTCCTTTCATAGTTATCTAACTCCTGGGACTCATCTCATAGACCAGTAAAAATTAAATGCCAAGACATAAAAATACATACCACAAACATGGGAGTGTTAGCAGCCTTATGTGGGACCTTGTTGTCTGTGAACAAGTTAATTTGGTCCACAAATGTAACCTGATGGTTTTTCAGAATAATATAAAAGCCAAACAATTCTTTACCTTGCTATTTGCTATTGTTCTGAAGTGCTCTGAGGGAGAACACCTTTCCTGTTCTCATGATGTACCACTCCTCACCCTCCTGCTCACCCTCCTGCTCACCCTCCTGCTCACCCTCCTGCTCACCCTCCTGCTCACCCTCCTGCTCACCCTCCTGCTCACCCTCCTGCTCACCCTCCTCCTCACATCTCCTCTCCTCTTCTCATCCTGTAGCTTCGGCCTATACTCACTCTCTACTCCTGGTCCCTTATTTTTCTCCATTGACAAATCTTTTGCCACCATTAAATGTCTCTTAAACATCATATTTGTTTCATTCCTTTAAGAGTATTTCTCACTATATAATACAGGCCAGCCTCAAATTGATGATCCTCCTGCCTCAGGCTCCTTAGTGCTGGGATTGCTGGTGAGTACTCTCATAATAACTAACATATCATCTTTATGTTACACTCACTTTGGTTCTTTCCAATCTACAGGTGTTTCTTTACATTTCAGAACATCTGGATGTGTTTATATTTCTTTTTTCTCTATTAATTATTGAGATATTCCAGAACGACAGTTTATCTTTGCCTCACACTTACTCTAAACTGGAATTTAAAGTATTAGTTCCTTAGATAAAAAAACTTGGAAAATCAATCAACCATCCTCTAGCTTTTAGAGAAACACTTTGTATTTATTGAGTATTTACATTGTGAAATCCTTAGCTCTGAGTACAGTAATTCCCATAACATCCTGCTAACTACTCTACACTGCCAAGTCAAGTATAACTCCAGCATAGCTGTCTTTGAAGCCAAGCAGCTTGGCTACAGAGTAATAAACCTCTTTCCATTGTCTCATTCTAGTGAAAAATATAGAGATGCTCATGGATGCACAGCACACATCTGCATAAAATTTCAGCTCTATTTCTACATATGTGAAACACTGAATTACTCTACCTTGTGTTTTCTATTTCCATTTTTCTCTTAGGAATAGATTTGCTTTGATGTACTAATGAAAAACCACCTCGTCTCACTATAATAGTTAATTACATTTTAGTAATTTACAATAATTGATTGCTGTCTATATTAAATTAATTTTTTTGTGTAGATACACAGTTTTGCAAAAGCTTTGTAAGATTTGTGGCATCAGCTTTCTTGTCAGACTGTCTTGGACTGCCAGCCAAGAAATAATAACATGGAGACTTATTATTAATTATAAAAGCTTGGCCTTATCTTAGACTTTTTTTTTTCAATTAACGCTTGGCCTTAGACTGGGCTTTTTTTCCTAACTAGTTCTTAGATCTTAATTAACCTTCTTTTTGTGTTCATGTTCTGTCACGTGACTCAGTTACCTCTCCTCTGTACTGTATGTCTGACTTATATCTCATCTCCTTGGCTTGCTTCCCACCTTTATTCTCTCCAGAGTTCCTCTCCTATTGGAAATCTCACCTGCAGTTTAACACTAACCTGACACTAACCACAACAACACATCTTCACACAATGTACAAATATCCCAAAGCATTTCCCTCTGTTTGTCTAAATAAAAAGTAAAGGTTTTTAAATCTAATATAGTGCAGATATATGTACTATAAAAAATTAAGTAAGGATTACATTCACAATGTCCATTCTGTATGTATTTGGCAAATTCAGAGAAAGAACAATCTTATCTATCTTATCTTAGTGAGTCCAAAATTTTATACCTAAATCATTGTCTATCATAACTTGTATTACCATTCTTAAAAAAATCTTTTTAGTCCTTAGACAACATCTCAAGCTTTTATGTCTCTCAACCTTATATACTTTACATCTCTTTTGTGAAGTGATTTTTTTCCTGAATTTGCTAACAAGGAAAACTATAACTATCTCATCTTCAACCCCATCAGAGACCTGAGAAGGATGTTTTACCTGAGTAAAAACAAAGTGTAGAACAAGCAACTTTCAGGCCTATAGAAATTCCAGAAACAGCTTTCAGGAATTTGTTTACTATGTCTCATATTTCAAACTGACTATATTTCTCATAAACATGACTAAATTATATTTGCTATTTACCATTTGTAATTACTACCCAAAACTGTCATTATTCCAAAATCTCCCTCTATTTTCCATTCTCTAAACTTTAAAACAAATGGTACAAAGGATTCTAAAAGGACTAAGCTCTTTTGACAAACCCTGCAATATCTTTGGATTTTCATACCCAGGCTGTGGAGCCTAATGAAAGCAACTAGTCATTGTTGACACGCTAAGAACCACAGAGGAACGCAAAGAAAAACTTGCATGGCTTTCTATTTGACAGAATCAATGTATCTTAAGGTTATAACTTTATAACTTCAATTTCTGTTTCCAAACACAACAAATAAATTGAAATCATTCATGAAAACTTCTTGTATAACCAAAAAAAGTTGATTAGGGGAAATTTGGAAGAAGATGTAAGTCTTAAAAATAATTTCTATTATTAAAAGGCACTTTTCTACTCTTAGTGACATTTTCATTACTTTCTTAAGCACAGTTCTATGTAGTTCAATAGCTTCTAGTTAAAAAATAACTATAAAGTAATTTTTTAAAATATATCCTCTATTTTGTGAGTTTATTGAATGCGAATTTAATATGAATATCAAATATTAAGTGTCTACTACATTTACTACTACAAGGGTATTGTCTTCAAGAAGTTCACAGTGAATGTACCAATAGGAAGGAAAAAACTGTGATGATGTTTGCAAGGTACTGTTACAGGAAAATCATGTGGATCATCAATTACTTTGGGACTATTTGCAGAGAACAAATGTATAGTGACTAAATTTAGTGGCAAGAAGCTTATTATGGTCTCATGGAATGATCTAGAAAGCTCAAGCACAGTTCTCAAAGATAAACCATAAAAGCAAGCTTCTTAGGGAACAATGTCTCAGTATTCATAGGGCCACAGGTTAAACGAGTGTGCCGTGAGGCCTGGGTAGAGAGCTGTGAGGTATTTTTAAGGGGTAAGGAAAAGGGAGAGTACATGTTGCAAAAATGTCTAGTTTTAAATAGATTTGGAGAAGGTTCAGTTTTGTGTTTTGGCGCCTGAGCAATTCACGATGAATACATTACAGACCAAATGTCCATGTGTCCCCAAGTTCTTACGTGAAACCTCACTCCACAGTGTGGCAGTGTTAAGGGGGAAAGCCTGTGGGGGACAGTTAGGTGAGGTGATGCAGATGGAACCCTCATGGCTGGGACCAGTGCCTTCAGGAGAACCATGAGAATGAGCCTGACTTCTCTCTTAGCTTGCCATGTGAAGGTAGAATACAGGATGTTACTCTGCCACCTGGAAGACAGCCCTCACCAAAATGGCTACACTCTGGTCTCCATCCTCATGTCTCCAGAGTATGACAAACTTGTGTTGTTTGAGCTCTACCTTATCCAGAATTCTTTGTCGTATGAGTACACACTGATAATACCACTGACAGGAGCAACAACGGAAGGTGGGCATTGGAAGATATATGATCTCCAGAACTGAGAGAAATCAAGTTTTGAGATAGAAGCTGAATAGTATGAGGTTGAAGGTTAGGGTAAAAGCTGAGAACCTAGTTACATTTGCTCTAAGAAAAGGAAAGAGATGGTGGTGGTGGGGCAAACATATTGCCCGAACACTTTCGCTGATCCTGTGGTAAAAAGAAAAATCCAGTCAGGCTGATTGTGATTTGAGATCTAGGCTCATCACAGCAGGAGCCTTAACGTAGAATAAATAAAGTTTTCAAAAAGAAAAAAGTAGAAGACAAAGGCAACAGTTTGAGCAGCAGAGTGAAAGTGGGGCAGGAAGCAAGACTGTCATTTGCTTTAGTGTTGGCAAGTCATGTGTGCTGTGAGAGACACTGTCCCTGGGGAGGAGCGACAGCAGAAAATAGACAGCAATGGGCTGGGCTGTGAGTGTACCCACATCAGAGTTAGACTGTGAAACTGTCTCCTCCAAAATGTTTACTCTTTAAAGTCAGAAGGAGCACACTCTGAAAGCCACAAGTAAAGAGCAAGGATTGGAAGCTTTACTCTTTTTTCTGTATTTAATAAGAGGAGGAAATGAGGACAGTCACATGCAGAGGAAAACCATCTCAGAGAAAGGTCAAAGTGGAAGAAGGAAGAGAATCCAGGGAGCTATCTTCACTATCTAAAGTGAGGGCATTAGAGGAAGCCTCTTCTAGTGTGATCCAGAAAAGGGGGAAGGAAAGGCCAGACATAGAAATTTAGTTGGGAGGTGGGGGGGGGGAGCATAGCTTATACTCTAAAGCTTAGGATCTCTGTGCAGTGTATGTGAAGGACTGCAGCGACTGTGGCCGTGACCTCTGAGGAACATAGCATGGGGGGAGACCATCTGTAGAATTGTGCCCCCGCCCAGTTCCTCTGATCCACCCACAGAGGAGCCCTGCTTATTGTACAGCTGTGAGCAAAAGAGGTCAGGTTTAACTGGTCTGAGGCTCTACATCTCATGTGACCTTTAGAATTTCTTTTCTTCATCCACTCCAGTGTCTTTATGAACAAGTATTAAAAATGAGTTCTGGGCTAGTATCAGGAAATGAAAGGGCAAGTTATTTTTATTTGATATCAGGAACTTTTCTGATGATGTGAATTTACCCTCTGGGGCTTTCATAGGTTTAAATACCCAATTAAATTGGTCTTCTAAAAAATCCTGGCAATAAAACAACTCATATGTAGAATGAACAAGCTCAGTGATGTACTTATGGCATAAATTGGTAAAATAAGCAAAAATTGATAAATCAATAAAATATGCTACATATTATTTCTATAAATAGAACTTAGCTTCTCTTATCACAAACAAAAATAGCTGAGAAAACAAAAGGTTGATCTACCAGGGGGATAGTGAAAGGAAGAGAAAAAGAGTGGGAGAGAGGAAGAGGAGGAAGAGGAGGAAGAGGAGGTGGGGGCCATACAGCTTAGCACCTAGGAAGGCATCAGTAGGCAGGAGTGATTTTTCTCCATTTTACACCACTAAAATCTATTCAGTTTCCCTTTTAAAATGTTTGAAGACAATATTGATCACATGGATTAAACAGAGGCAGGTTTGGGATGCATTCTAAAGAATATGTTTTGAGCATCTCCATATTCAAGCTTCCAATTTGAGATTTGAGTCACCCACTCGACTTACTGCTTTAAAAACATTGTCTATTGGCACTATGCCCACTAACAAACAAGCTATTTCTCCTCATAGTTTGTGGAATGCAGATACATTTAAAGGAGAATGTAGAACTTACGATTCCTTATTAACATACATGTACAATATTATAAATACTAAAACATTGTAGTTGAGAGCAGAAACACTGATAGGATCCAGGAAGCCGAGATATATTTGTGCACAAGCTGTCAGGAGGCTGTTTCTAGCTTTGTCCATTCCTTGTCTACCTTATGTTAGCACTCTGCTTCAAACTGCAGTATCAGAGACAGTTTCCATGGGAAGAGTTTTACACATACAAACATATACACATGTGTGCAGGCGCATGTTTTTGTGTCTATATTTATATTTAAGATGTTGATTTTTTTCTCAAAATATAGGGAAAAGACAAAGTATCCCTAAATTGGTTTGTTAATCTTTCCTTGGCCAAATTTTATGCACTTTTTGTAAAGTAAGAAAATCATCATTTTGCTATATGCATAAAACTCATGAGCTCTCCCCTTTACCCTCTACACATGCTGCTCTGCAACATGAGTAGAAAGGATTGCTGTAGAGTCAGCCACTGTGTTTGTCTGTTTGGTTTTACAATGCTCTTATTTATTCTTTGAAGATTTTACACATGTATACAATGTGTTTTGATCATACCCACCTTTCACTTCCCTGCTCCAGTTCTCCCAGATTCCCCCTCACAATCCTCTGCTAATTTTATGGCTTCTTCCTCTTTTTCAACTTATTCTTATTATTTTTTATTATCAACTGGGCCCAGTTAGTGTTGCTCATATGCATATTGGGGTGGAATCATTCACTGGAACATTGGTACTCTACCATTCCCCAGCTGCCACTAACTAATCAATACCTGCTCAACTGGAATTCTGATTGACTGTCACCGTTTTATTTCATGTTAGTGGTGATACTTCTGTACTCTAGAGTCTAGGACCTCCCTCTTTGCTGCATTCTCCTGTCCCAGAATTTCAAAAACTGTGATCCAAGAGGGTATGATTTTACTATAGTAGAAAGCTTAGCAATGTATTCTTTCTAATGGCAAACAAGATGACATACCACAGTTAGAGCCAGCCAGTCTCTCACAGGTCATTTGATAAATTAAAAATGTCTTTTGTTCAATTGTCCTGACTTCTCTATAACAAAAATATTCCAATAAGAAAAGTTTAGTGGGTAAACTTGTCTTGAAATTATATTTACTTATTTGTTTATTGATTGATGCAGTTAATAATTATGATTTCCTACATAAATTTCCATTTAAAGAAATGGAAATAATATATGGCATTCATTGCCTTCCTGAGTTAGTCAAGTCATCTCAAATCATAGTACTTTTATGCAGTTTTTTAGCATCTACCATTGCAGATAAAAACTTCAAAGAAGTCAAGTAGGTTTTGTAAAGCCAATTACTGACAAGGGACAGAATTGATGCTTAGATCTATATGTTTTTGTCCCCACAACTCTGTAGTTTCAACACTCTATGTTACATGAACAAAATAACCTCACAAATGGAAAGACAAACAATATCAGCATGGGTCATTTCCCAGCATGAAGCAACTCATATAGCTTTTCAATCTAAGAAAGAGTGCTACATGTGATAAGATAGATAAAGATAACAGGTGAGCAATTAATTCTTAAGTCTCATTAGATAGCAGGAGACTGGCTTATTAAGGTTGGTGTATGAGATATGTAAAGGGATCAGAAGAAAAGCAACTGAGATATGACCTTGGGTCAAATGGCGACATTTCAGCGACACAGCTAGGGACTTTATACAGTATTTATGGTTTAAGCACAAAGAAAGTTGTCTTGCTTACAATTGCTTTTTGATATGACTAGAGTAGGGGTCATCCAGTGCTTTCTGCAGGGAAAATTGCATCAGCTTCTTCTTCTTCTTCTTTTTTTTTTACTTTCTTTCTTTAAAAAAATCAATTTTCTGGGAAAATAGCAAGCCTTACTTGTTTACATATTATCTCTGGCTATTTTTGTGGTAGTAGGGAAGTGTGGAAAGAAAGATTTCACATGGCTCTCAAAATTGAAAAACAAATCTATCCTTTAAAGAAAAAGCTTGCCAAGGCTTATAAAATGGCATTTTTCAAAACATCACTATAATTGACCTGTACAAACAGATCAATTTCACTTACAAGAACAAAATGCCACGTCAGGCTTCCCAGCATTGATTCAGCATCGATTATTTGATTCTCCAAACTCTATTACCATTTGTCTCAGGCTGTGTTCTATTGCTACCACCGAATTCCACATAGTACATAAATTATAAATAATAGAGCATTTTTCTCTTAGATCTGGAGGACAAGAAGGTCAAGGCTAAAGGACTCCACGTCATATAGCTACTCTAGTTAGTGGTGGTGGGCTTCTTGCAACAAGCTGAGATTTGCTTTCCTCTTCCTAGGAAGTCACTGATAAACCAGTGACATTCATGCAATCCTAACTGCTTTTTGAAGGCTCCAATTGACTTATTAATAGCATATAGATTTAAGGTTTAATTTCCCAATTCATGAACTTTGGGGAAAGGCGGTCATACCACACATCTGGAAGTCTTTAGAGCATTTTTTATTAAAATTTTAATGTATTTAACCTTATTCCTAATAATAACCATTCAATTATTTGATGTTATTTGAAAAAGTAAATAAGGTACAGGACTTTGGCTCAGTTGACTTCTTTCCCAAGCAGATACAAAGTCCTGGTTTGATCTTTTTATAAACTGAGCATGGAAATAATCCCTCTCTGTAACCCCAGCACTTAGGAGTTAGAGGCAGAAAGATCAGGTCAAGATAATTTTTGGCTACATAGTGAGATTGAAGACAGTTGGAAACACTTGAGACACTGTCTAAAATTAACAATGAATATAAATCTAAAATTTAAAAACCATAAATAAAAACTAGAATTCAAGTTGATCCTAGATGTGAGCTAGAAAACACTTAGTAAAATATGCTTTTAAATGTTGCAGTAATATGAAGTATCTGAAAAGTAGTTCATACTATATAACATGGAATCAGGAAAAGAATCTGATCCAGATGAAGTGACTCTGTCTAACGTATACAAATGAGGCTATTCTTGTTCCACTCAGAAGATGTAGAAAGAACATCAATGTTACAGATTTTTTTACTTGAATTTTCATCGTTAAAACACTTGAGTCCTTAGCTAATTAATGTAAGGTGGATTTGTGAGCTGAGAGGAGAATGCCCCTGTGGTACATGGAAATTCGTTTTGCATCCAAGGGCCCCCTGGGCTTGGATAGACTTTCACAGCCTCAGCTTCCTGACTGGTTATAATAGCCATTGTTCTTAGAGCCTCCCTTTCTTGCCAATGACTTTATCTTTATAATCGGAGGTCACAGTACAAAGTAAGATAAATGGTAACTAACTTTCCTATGTACATAGAAATATCAAAAGTTTGGAGGAGTTTAAAACTGGTATAGGGTAAGAATTTATGATTTCACTCTAATAAAGGTAGGTATTCTGTGATCATTTATTTTACAAATTAAAGTCCTACTTAAAGGTGACCTAAATCAGGATTTCTCAATCTTGACACTACTGGCATTTTGAGATGCAAAATTCTAGGTTATGGTAGAACCATCCTGTTACAAGTAGTAACAAAGGATTAGCAAATTGTAAAGTATATATTCTCCCAACATTTGGGGAGAACAGGGCAAGCAGCTCTTTCCTTGAAAGGATGCCTGTGAGTTTAACTTCCCTGGTTTCTCCAGGTCTTATCTATGTGCACAGGCTCTTTTTGCTCTCTACAGGAAATGCTCCTTCTGTTACTATTTTGTGAAATAATTTGAGGAGTACTGGCTTTGACTTTTCTTTGAAAGTCTATTAGAACTCTGGAATGCAATATAGTGGTTTCTCAGAAAACTGGGAATCAATCTCTCCAAGGATCCAGCAATACTACTATGGGGCATATACCCTAAAGACATACATTTGCACCCAAAAAGCACTAGCTCAACTATGTTCATAGGAGCATTATTTGTAATAGCAAGAACCTGGAAACAACCTAGATGTCCCTCAACTGAAGAATGGATTAACAAACTGTGGTACATCTACACAGTGGAGTACTACTCAGCAGTAAGAAAAAAATGATATCCTAAAATTTGCAGGCAAATGGATGAATTTGGAGAATATCCTCTTGAGCGAGGTATCACAAACCCAGAAAGATAAGCAGGGGATGTACTCACTCATTAGTGGACTTTAAACAAACACCCAAGCTGCAAACCACAACCACTGAACAGCTTGGAATATGAAGCACCTTGGACTGGCACCTTGTAGCTCATTCCCTCCAGAGAAACACCTGACTCAGTCTTAATATTAGGATGAAGAAATGGGACTTGCCTGGAGTAAATGCTAAACTAATCCACCTTGGGACCTCTTGCCTTTTCTAGGGAGGAGATGGGGGAATGGGGAGAAGAGAGAGTGACCGGGAAAGGTTGGGAGGGATCAGGATGGGGAAGGGAGTGTGACCAGGGAATACATGGATAAAAAATGAGACTTTATCCTATAAAAATAAAATTAAAAAGAAAAATAAGAAAGTCTGGTAGAATTCTGTGCTAAAACTATCTGGGCCTGGGGTTTTTTAATTGGGAGACTTTTAATGACTGCTTCTATTTTCTTGGGGGTTATAAGTCTATAGGTCTATTTAAATTGTTTATCTGATCTTGATTTATCTTTAGTAAATGTTATCTATTGAGAAAATTATTCACTTCTCTTTGATTTTATAATTTGGTAGAATACAGGTTTTTAATGTATGTCTTTATGATTCTCTGTATTTTCTGAGTATCTGTTGTTAGGACTCTCTTTTTGTTTCTGCTTTTAGTAAATGCCTTTTGGTTAGTTTGGATAAGGGTTTATCTATCTTGTTGCTTTTCCCAAAGACCCACCTGTTTGTTTAACTTATTCTTTGTAGTGTTCTCTTTGTTTCTGCTTTACTGATTTAAACTCTGAGTTTGATTATTTCTTGTGATCTACTCCTCTTGGATGTACTTACTTCTTTTTGTTCTAGAGTTTTCTAATGTGATGTGAATTTGATAGTATGAGATTTCTCCAGTTTTTGTTGTTGTTGTTGTTGTTTGTTTGTTTGTAGTCACTTAGTGCCATGAACTTTCCTCTTAGGATGACTTGCATTGTACCCCATGAATTTGAGTATGCTATGTACTGGTTTTCATTGAAATCTAGAGAATCTTTAATTCCATTATTTACTTCTGTCTTGACCCAGCTTTTATTCAGTAGGAAGTTGTTTTGATTCCATGAGTTTGTAAGCTTTCTGTTGTGGTTGGGACCAGCTTTAATCCAGGGTAGTCTGACAGGGTGTAGGGAGTCATTTCAATTTTTCTTATATCTGTAGAGACTTGTTTTGTATCCCAGCATGTGGTCACTTTTGGAGAAAGCTCCATGAGATGCATAGTAGAAGGTATATTCTTTTGTGTTTGGGTGAAATCTTTTATAAATACTTGTTAGGTCCATTCTGTTTAGACTGTCTGTTAGATACAGTATTTCTTACTTTTGTTTTGGTCTGGATGATTTTTTCCATTGGTGAGAGTGAGATATGGAAGTCACAGTGTCATTGTGTGAGGATCAATATTGTTTTATGCTGTAGTAGAGTTGATTTTACAAATGTGAGTGTCCTTGTGCTTGGGCTATTGTGTTAAGAAGTGAAATGATATTTTGGTGGATTTTTCCTTTGTTGAGTACATACTCCAAGTGTCCTTCCCTATCTCTTTTGACATAAAGTCTATTTTTGTTAGTTATTAAAATCCCAGTATCAGCTTGCTTCTTAGGTCCATTTTCTTTAAATATGTTTTCCTAATTTTTTACCCTGAGGTAATGTCTTTCCTTATTGTTGAAAGGAGTTTCTTAGTTGCAGGAGAAGAATGGATCCTGTTTTCACCCCTATTCTGTTAGTGTCTTTTTATCAATTGAGATCATTGATACTGAGAGATATTAATGATCAATGTTGTTGATTCCTATTATTTTGTTGTTGTCTTTGGTGGTGGTGGTGGTGGTGTGTGTGTGTGTGTGTGTTTGTATGTCTGTTTCCATTAATCTAGGTTCTCAGTACAATTTTTCTTAAAGGTTTTGTGTATTTATTATCTGTAAGATGTTATATTATGCATAGAGGATCGGCTGAACTTTTTCCCATGCTGTTTTAGAGTATAGATACTAGTTACAAGGATGGGGAAATGATCATTAATTCACATAATACAATACTATATGGGTCTTCCAAGGTAAGGAGAAGGGATGGGTCCCTGAATTGTACAATGAAAAATCACCACTAGTGTCTTAGTTATGGTTTCTATTTCTGTGACCATGACCAAGGCAACTCATATTAAAAATGAATTTAACTGGGGCCAAGCTTATAGCTTCAGAGATTTAGTCCATTATCATCATGGTGGGGAGTATAGTGCCATAGAGGAAGGTGTGGCTCTGGAGCAATAGCTGAGAGGCTTGCATCCTAGGGAAAGAGAGCGGCTAGGCTTGGAATAGGCTTTTGAAATTTCATTACCTCAGTTTTTGAAACCCCACTCCTCTTGGTCATAGCATTTACTCACAAAATAAAACAGTGCATAAGGTAGAAATTAGTAACAGGGAGTGGTGTGCTGCTATGCTAGTCATGTCATTTGTTGAAGAAACATGGGGGACTTCGGGATTTGTCTAGAAAAGCAGTTAATGCTTTTAGAAGAGCTTAATGAGTAGTCATAGTAGAAAATTGGAAGACAGTGGTGCTGAAGATAATGTTGACAGTAGCAGCCAAACTCAAGACCTTTCCAAGGAGAGGAATATAAGCAGCTGGCCTAGAGACTGTTCCTATGACATTTTGGCAAAGAGTGTGGCTGTTTTCTGTTCTTGTCCAAAAAATCGGCCTGAGGCTAAATTGAAGAGTTTTAGAAGATATGTCAAGACAGGCTAGTACTGACATGTAACCATATGTAAACACTAGACATCACTCCAATGCAGATCTTCAGTGTAAAGGAGCGAGAAGAGCAGGGAAAGACACACAGTACCATTTGAGAAGGAAAGGAGAACCAGTAAATGAAAGAGTTTATGAAGACAATCCCACACAGGCATGCCCACTGGCCACCATGGTCTAGGAAGTTTCTTACTGAGATTACTTTCCCAAGATTTTTCGCTTCTTTCAAGTTAACCAAACTAATTATCACCATTAAGGATAGAATATGAATGGTAAGAACACAAGAAAAGGACATGCCATAAGTAATTGAAATAACATATGGGTTATTTATAAACCGATTATGCCTGTGTTCTCAAATTTGAGATTTATATTCTTAGACAATGCACATCTTGATTAGAAGAGTGAGAATGGCCTAAATTATCTGTTTTGTTACTGGCTACATAAGCAAAACTAAAAACACTTATAGCATTCATAAGATGTACATGTATGTCTGAATGTCATCTTTCCCAGAACAGATTCAAATAATGTATCTTATTCCAACCAGCCAAAGTTCTATAATTTTTTTTTTCATTTTAAAAACTACAATGTTATCTTGTTCTTTAATTTTTGAAATTTTAATTAAAATGTGATTATATTATTTTCCTTCTTCCGTTTTCTCCCTTAAGTTCCCTCTATCATGTCTCCTCAATATCATTTCCTCTAAACATTATTATTGGTTCACATATACATAAATGTATAAATATATAAAATAACATGTTTCATTTGCTTGGTAGTGTTTGTATTATATAACTTCAGATATGTGTATTGCTTCAGGTATATGTATGGCAATTTGACATTGAATAACCAATTATGGGGCTCATCTCTGGGGAATACTGTTTTATCCACCTCTCAGCATTATTTAGTTTTATGAATTCTTCATTTAGGGATTCAGCTCTGTGAGATTTTCTTCTCCCATGTTAGCATGTCCATTGGTATTATCTAGATGTTTGGGTCTATATTGCATGTATAGCTCCCCTGTCATTTCTAGGAGACACTCTAGGACTTCCTAGACCTCCTACTCTTATCCATCTTCCCACCCCATCTTCCGTGATGTTTCCTGAGATCTAGGTGCAGAAGCTGGGTTGTAGATGTATCTATTAGGGTAGGGATGCTAATCAGTTGATCCCCGCATTTTTAAGCAGCTGTGGTTTTCTGTAGTAGTATCTGTTTACTGCATAAAGTCCTATCTTTGATGAGGAATAGGAATTATTCTTATCTGTGGGAATAAGACTAAGTTTTATAACGTACTTAGGAGTTAGCAAAGTGTCAGTAGTAGATTCTCTTTATAGATTCATGACCCCAATAGCCCTGAGTAGTTGTCCAGAATTCCAGAACCAGGCATGATTTCCTTTCTTTGAGCTTGCTGTAAGTCCAATTAAACAGTTGCTGATTATTATCCAGACATGAATGCCACTGTTGCAGCTTTAATGATAGATGTCTTCTCACTGGTCATGTGATTCAGATATTAAAATTATATAAGAGTATTCATTGCTTTCCTCCCCTGGTAGTATGTACAACATCTTCTGGTACCATGAAAACTAGACCTCAGGGAGGAGGCTAATGAGTAAGATACAGCTAGAATTTTTTGAGGTCTATACATGATGTGTAGAATATCTTTAGCAATAGAGACTTACCTTTCACTTTGAGGTAGGAGACAACCAAGAGCAGCAGCAACAGTCTACATTGTTTGGGAGTCTCTTGGACTACCCTGACCAACAACTCAAATGGAATTTGCTTATGCCTGTCATTGAGTTTTGTATAAATAGTGTGTGGCTCTTCTGGGGAGCACCGTCAAGTCCAGTAGCATAATTTCATTTTAAAATTTATATATGTATATATCTATAACCATATATAATACATACATATATAATTTAGGCAAATATAGCATAATATGATTTTTAGGTCTTTTTCAAATATCCTTAGTTTTATTTTTCCTGCTCCCTCCTTCCTCCCTTTCTTCCTCCTTCCCTCCCTCTCTGCTTTTCCCCCTCTCCCCTCTTCTCTCTCCTTTTACACTGACCTTGCACCATTTAGAGCTCCATCTCCATTTTCCCTCTGTTTCCCTCTGTTTTTCTTGCACACTCACTACTCTCCCTGCCCTGCCTCCTCCTACCTGTCTCCTTATCACACAGAAATCTCCCTGTGACTTCCTGTCACATCTGTCTATACATGTCAGTATTGAATACGGACATATTTAAATCTAGGTTGTGCTATTGAGAAAAACGTGGTATTGTATGTCTTTTTCTCTCCCCGTTATCTTTGTTTATGTTTACATCCCTAGTGGCTCTATTTCCACTACTATAGTCCAATATACACTATCTTATTAATTGTTATTGTCACATGACCACACCTGATTACAAAGGGGGCTGGGAAATAAGCCATGTTTTATAACTTTCTTAGCTATGCTATTTTATTTAGAGTCATGAGCCATACATGAGTGTTGAAATGTAAATGTGATTCATTCAGGGATACATGTGCCCATCAGTGATCACACCGGATAAGCAGCAGGCTATGTAATATATGCCTTGAGTGGTTCCAAATTCAATCAAATTGACTATTAGATTAACAATTACAAATATATATGTCTTTAATTTAAGATGTTGAATATTATTGCTCCGTTAGATAGTTGGAGGCACTGTGGATGCTCAGAAAAACTGTCTCCCTCATTTGTGAAGCACTTTGCAAAAGAGGATCCTGCGGATGGAAGATACACTATGAATCTGGACAACATCTTCCCTAAAGCTGGAGTTCCACACTGAATAAAAATGGAAAAAAAAAGAGCCAGAGCAGGGCCAAGGTCCAAATCTCACTTCTTCTTGACTGCAGATACAACACTAGTAGCTAGCTACCTCTTGTAACCGCCATGCCTTCTGGACATGTAAGCCTCTAAACTGTGAGCCAAAATGAACAAACAAATAACTAAGGTACTTTTGTCAGAGCAACAAGAAAAATGACTTATTTTCTTATGTAAGAGTCTTTGAAAATCTGTTCCTTTAAAAGAAAATGAATTCATTATTCTACAACCCACGTACATTATCTCTTAATGAATTAACATATTTTACATTTAGAATTTGAAAGCTCACAAATTATAAGTAAATTTAAAAATAGCAACTGATGTGAATTTATCTAGAATTCAGTGAAATCACATAGAAACCATATCTCCTATTGTTCCTCAAAAATGCAACTAAAGGTACTAATAAAGAAGGCAGCAAGTTTGTAGAGATTTAATGCCATTTCCTGTGCCAGCTATTATATAAAATATTAATGAGAACATTTGTGGTAATAAGCATTAATACATTCTTATGAATGTATAAGCTCTGGTAGATGATTCTTTATAGTGACATTCAGGAATAACAAGGTTTTATTAAAGCAATAAATTAATTTGGAAAAAGATAAAAATAATACCCAACCTCATATCTATAGTTGTTAATAGTTTCCTATTTCTTAGAGTTGTATGTGAGTAGTGTGTTGTGATGAAAATAAGAGCAGAAGCTATAATTCTAGGTCTAGAAAATACCTGAATATTTCAGTCTTGATGATGATAGTGCAGAAGCAATAACAAGTGCCTGTGTGCCTGCCATACATGACCAGGGAGGACACTATTCTATCACCAGTTACTTAGTGAGTATAGTTTGAGACTCAGTGTCACTTAATTTGTGTTATCAAAATTATGATAATTGATGCTATAATAAAAACCAACTTTAATTTACATGCTTTCCAGTTCTTCTCCAAATCTATATTTGAATACAATATTTATGTGTTATTTCTTGTCCTATTAAAAAATGAAAGCATGTTTTTGAAATTTATTTTTTAACCTATCTGTAAATCATTTAAATGTTGACATCCATCTAGCAGTTATGATTTTACACAAATAGTAATTAAATTTGCCTTCTGCAAGGTTGAAGATTGTGTATGATAACTGTGCTTATGATTCTAATAAAGTGTAATTTCCTTTAGAGTTTATATAGTAAAAGGAGAAAGGTACTCTGTAGAATGCCCAAGTAAGATACAAAATTTCAAGCCAGTGAATCCCATAAAGTTTTGAAAGCATGCCATGAATATTTTCATGAGATTTCTGATTTATGTAGCGTGACTCATGTCACTTTAGGGAAAGTTTCTTATGCTAACATGTGTATCATGAATTCTAAACTAACAAAAGTCAAAGACAAAACAGTGAACCGAGTGTATGTGCCTATGGGTTTTTGTACTCAAACATTTTAAACTGGGGAGAGAATTTGGAGAGGGAGTATAAGACATCGGAAGGATTATCTGATGTTCCTAAGGCAAACAACAGGATCCTCTTTTATGGTGGACTTTATATACACAAAGGAAGACAAAACGATGCAAAAACGAATCTCAAGAGACAAGCATAATACATTTTCCTTAGTTTATTAGCATTTGATCAATAATTTGCCCCAATTATTTACTCCTCATATAATTAGCATAAAGGTACAAATTCAGTTACTCCTTTGGTCTTAGTTATTTTACAAAGGTTTGTTTTTAATACCAAGTAAAGCACATATAAATTCAATTTGTATTTTGTAATTTGTAACCCTGGAATTTAAGGGGTGGAGGAAAGTGGGTCCCTGAAGCCTATTGCCCATCTAGTTTAACCAAATCCACAAGCTTCAGATTCAATGGAAGACCTTGTCTCAAAAAATAAAAGCAATCATAAAAAAGATACTCAGTGTCAATCTCAGGCCTTCATGCCTCCACACATATTTGTACAGAAACATACAAATATCCTCAAGGGCACACTCATACAGACACACACGCACAATTCTGAAAGAATACACCATGTTTGTCCAGGGATATAAAAAGTTGTATCTTGCCATGCCCTCCTTTGCTCCCTTGCCCTGCACCTTCAGTTTGCCCCAGGGTCACCAAAATGTTTTCTGAAGCAGTACGGTAGTTGAAGCTGCTTCCCACACCCACCTATTAGCAGTGCCAATCGCTTGCCCACCTCAAGGCTACAGAAGCAGAAGCTTGACAATTTTAGGTTAAAGCAACTGTGCAGGTGACCTACATGAAAGCCCAGAATGAGAATTCACAACATCTGTAAAGAGCAAATAAAATTGTTGTTGCAGAAACAATGTCATTAGTAAATCTAGAGCAGTGGTATGTCATACAGGTTGTGGGTAAGCGAGTGGACCTTATTTTGTGTCTGATATGCTAAGTATTGCCATGGAAAAGGTGTTAAGAGCATCAACTTGGAACCAACCTCCTATGGCTTGAATCCTACATTTGCCATTCATAATCTCAGTGGCTGAAACATTTTTTTTTTTAATTTGGTGCATTTCAGTTTCTTAACCAGAAAAATAATATATTTTAGTTGTTTGGAGATTATTGGATTAACATTTGTAAAGCGTTTACAACAATGCTTGACAATCAAACTTTAAAAGCAGTGACTATTTTTAGACCCATCAATATGTAATGTGTAGTATGATCTTGTATTATTAAACTCCTTAATGCAGCCATACTTTCTGCTGGCTCTATTTTACACATTAGGTACTGAGTCCTAAGGAATTTAAATTGATAAGTGATTCAGGATCCTTTCAACATCAAAACACAATTCAAAGCATTAAAAAAAAAAAACTGATTTGTGTAGCTGAAAATTCCTGAGGTAGATTTCAAATTGCTGTATCGGTCCTAGCTATTTTATACCCTGCCTCCTGGAAGACAACCATGATTTCCAGCTCTACCCATCCTGTTCTGGTAGCTGAATAAGAAAAACAAAACAAAACAAAACAAAAAACCCTCTTCTTCACTGTGTTATGACAAACTTTCTGTCTCTCTGTCAGGAACCCAACTTGCACGATGTATCTGTCTCTAAGCCAGTCACTTTTATCCTTTGATGAACATATAATTAGCCTAGATCAAATTACTGTCTCTTCAATTGAGGGAGGATATCAGATCCCCAATCCACATTTTCTCCTCTCAAAAAGAAGAAAATAAAATTATATTCCTACAATAGAAATAAAGTATAATGGTAAGAATAAAAACAACAGATGGTATTTGGACCCGTGGTCTCAGAGCACATGCATAATGAATGTGCTTGGCCCAAGATGGCTGGGAACACAGGACTGATACTTCTCGCACTTGGTGCGTCCAGAAGCAGGGAATGGATCCAGAAGCATCCAAATATGATCCACATGAGCCTAATTTCCCTTCTAGTTTCACCTCTGAATATGTTCACCAGTTGGAGACCAAACATTCAGAATACAGACTTGTAGAGGACATCAGATCCAAACTGAGGCACATGTATCAGAGTCAAAAAGAGAGCAGACTGATGTAGTTTTCTTTGTTTAAATATGTTTACTCTCATGCCCTCCTAAATACTACTTTTTAAAATTGAACTATTTGCTACAAACAGTTTGCTAAGTTCCAGGTCTACAAAGCTATTAGAAGAGACAGTTCTGTCCACATTTATAGTCAGAGACTGATGTAAACAGGAGCTAACAGTGTTGTTACTGAGGTACTCACAGAAAAAGGTTTAGGACTCATCAGTAGCAAGTAGAAGTACTTTCTTTGTGATCACCAATAACCACCCCACATTTCCCAAGTCTAGGATTGTCACCTTCTTGCCAAGGACAGGGAAGATAACATGTTCACAGAGATTTCTCTCCTAGAGGAAAGAGAGGCTGGCCTCTGCTATTATAGTGTAAGTAAAAAAAAAAAAGCAAAAAACAAAAACCAAAAACAAAAAACAACTGATACTAATGCTACATTTTAGAAACTATATTGTGATGAACAGCAATAGAAATGAATGAAAGTAAGTGCCATGTAAGGAAAATTAAATATCTACAATGATACATTTGAATAGTTTCAGAATGGGTTGCCCTGATTTTGGAACACCCATTTTTTTCTTCCAACTTTTTTTTTGTTAATGATTCATAAAATCATCAACTTTTCTTTGACACCAATGGTACTTTTTTTTAAAAACTGGATGAAACCTGCTCTAGCTGGATAAACTACAGAAGGCTGACTGAAGCCACACCGATCCCTAAGCAGAACTCTGCATTGAGCATTCATATGCTGTGCTTGGATTGACAAGTGGGGTGAGCAGACTATAGTAGACAATGCATATTTTTATTCAAGTAAGTTCTATGCATTTATAATGTAAAATAAACACAATATGACTGGCACCAGAATCCCTTAGGAACAGTGGTGCAAATGTGAACCTTCAGCCCCATTTTGCAGTTAAAATCCAGGTGAAAGGATGGGAAGAGAAATGATTCTAGAAAATTGGCTCTTTGTGAGGTGCAAAGCTATAAATTCTAAGACTGCTGCTTATGAAACTATTAAACATGGATGCATTTAACTGTTGCTATGGATCACAAAGTTCCTCAGGAACTGCAATGCCTGTGCTCACGGGCATCCACCTAGTGACGGTCTTACTTCAAGCAATCTGTCACAGGCATCTGCTGAGCAAATTTTTTTGACTAAAAAAAGCATCCAGAACTCAGCTGACTGTGCAAAGAAAAATGTAAGAAGGGAAACCTGAATGTTCTCCGGCATACCTTCTACTTTATTAAAAACAATAGCACATTTCCTTTTTACTTATTGTTAAGCTACAAATAGAATGAGGCTTTGGATTTGACAGAATTGTTTGAAACCTCTAGAAAGTAGCTAATGATTTACATAGTACAACCAGCTTTACTGCTGAACATTTCAGATATGGATTATGAGTACTTGTATACCCACAGCGTTTCATATTTTGACCCCCCGGTCACCAGAGTGACTATCCTTGGTGTAAAGAAGTAACTAAGATGAAATTAAGCCGTAAAGGTGGGCCCTTGAACTAATAGGGTAGCATCCTTAAAAGATCCACTGGTGAGCTGAGCTGGTGCGACCCTGAGCCCGGCCTTCGGAACTGTGAAAGAGCAAACTGTGGGTCTGTTCAGTCCAATAAGTGGGAAGATGGGAAGAAGGCAAGAGAGCGAAGTGGTGTTTGAGCCCACGTCTCCCTCTCTGTGAGCTCCGCTAAGAAATCTCTACTGGGATAGGCTGATAGGCTGCCCTTCTTCTGTTGGACCCACATTTCCCAGAACCCTCTCTGTGCGTTCCCAGTTCCTTCTTCTCCCATCTTTCTTATGGGTAATTCCCTGTGCTTTGCCCATACGCTTGAGATGAATCCAGCACTGCTTCTTTGGTTCTGTCTGGGTTAAGTTACTCTGACATACCTGG
The DNA here is from genome assembly GCA_004025045.1 of Sigmodon hispidus. NCBI lineage: Eukaryota > Metazoa > Chordata > Mammalia > Rodentia > Cricetidae > Sigmodon > Sigmodon hispidus. Next base: position 66,937 of record PVIH01004316.1, read on the forward strand.
ATTCTGGTTCCTAAGATCATTTGCACATGAGCCTGTGTCAGACACTCATGTCTTATTTTCCTAAATAAACTCTGTCCTTGTCATACTGAGCAACACTTAGGTGCCATAGCAGCCTGTCTAAGTCCTGCTTCATTGCTGTTTTATAAAATGTGTCCTTTAGATGAACAGCTCATCTTCTTCTTAGGAACAAGTTCTTCCATTATCCAAAGAATTGTTTCCCAACCTACCTCTAGCAAGTTTGTTTTAGTCATTTTCCTTCTCTATGAAGAAATACCCAAAGCTGTGTACTTTCTAAAGTAGAATGTTTACTTAAATCCTACTAATGCTAGTAGTAGAGTATGGGACTGATACCATGAGAAGGCATCCCTGCCTGGGTCACAACATTGTAAAGAATTGGCAAGAAATAAAGCCAAGTACTAAAAGAGCTAAGAACATAGTGGACTTTCCCTACAATAACCGACTATCATGAGGATTGACACACCCCATGAGACCATTAGGATGGTGCCTCTGCAACATCATTTTATTCCATCTGACACTATTTCTTAAAGTTTCCCAACTCAACTCTGTCACACTGGGGACCAAACTCCTGGTGCACTCAAACACTCAAATCAGGCCCAAATGCTGAATGATTATGTGACAAAATTTGCCTGGCCTACTAGACTGTGAACTTCTTTGAGAAACATTCTTTTTAAATCTTGGTATATTGGTATATTCTTGATTCAAAGTCTGTCATATATCATTGGAAAGTAACTGGTTGCCACTCCTCTGCTTCTTTGATCTTTTAGCTTTCTACCCCAATATCTGACTTCTGAATTCTATTGATAAGATTAATTAGATTTATGATTCATAGTATGCTGATTGAATAATAATGAGGCAGCTTTTCATAACTCTAGAGATCACACAAGTAACTACAATGTCTCTCTCTTTAGGTTTCTATTGCTGTGGTAAAATGCCATGGCCATAACCAGCTTGAGGAGGAAAGGACTTATTACAGCCTACAACTCCAGTGCTGTAAGGAGTCAGGGCAGAAACTCAATTATAATAAGGGCTGACAAAAAGTCGGTAGAGGAGTGCTTACTAAGCTTTATGAACCCTACAACCACTTGCGTAGGTGGTGCTACCCACAATGCACTGGGTCCTCCCACATCAATCACTAATTAAGAAAAGACTCTACAGAGTGGTTCCCAGGCAAATCTTTGTAACTGGGAGTCTCTTCCACTTCCAGATGATTCTAGTTTGTGTCAGGTTGACATAAAACTGCTAGAACATGAGAGATGAACCAGCTGTGATATATTTAATTCTTTTTATTTATTGTTTCAAATAGCTTAGAAGATACACCTGGCCAACCAGATGTCTTCTTTCTCCCCCAATTACTTATTTCAAATACATCATTTCTAAAGTGTTAATTTAGTGAAAAGGCTGATCTGAGCAGAGAAATCTGAATGTTTAGACTAAAAATTAAGTTTTATAATCAACAGGGATTATTTTTATACAACTTGATGTCAAATTAAAATATTTAATTTGCATCTTCTTTAGGAGACATTTAATCAGTTTTTTAATATTCTTGAAAATTTATTTTAAACTGATAAGAACAGATATTACACTTGATCTTGCCAAAAGGCAGCCACAGGGAGTTTAATTATGCTCCAGTAACTAAATGAGTAGCACGAATGGGCTTTTTTGTAAATGGGAAGATCATAAGAGTGGGTATAAAACTGAGAGAACTGATAACTGAGTTTGATGGGGTGCATGATGCAAAATCACCAAATAATAAATATAAAAGGAAAAAAAGAAAAAAGAAAATTTATTTTAATAGTCACACTATATTCATTACTTGAGATCTATTGCATAACTGTAAGTGAAATAACAAAGTATTCAGTTCACTCAAGTAAAATCTAGGTAATAAAAATATGCATAAAATGAGCAATTTACATCTGATAATCTAAGTAGAATTCATACTAAGTATAGGGCTTTATTATTTTATTTCACTTAATATATTATCTGTGCATAACTAAAATGTAACATTTAATCAGGGTTATGAAGCTGATTGTCACTCTGCTGAGTTTAATAAACAAAACATAATAAAGTAAATGGGAGGCTTTCACTTTCCTTTCTGAACAGATGAAGATTTGAAATAAAGTTTTCCACCTTCTGTTAAGATTTCAAGGAGGCATCTGCGCCTCTGTAACTAAGCAGCAAAGAGGCTAAATCACATATTTTCATCTGCAAAGTCCAACAGGCATTTCTCCACTGTCTTGTTTTCTGTGTGCCCAGGCAGCCTTGACAACCGTATTCTCAGGATAGAGAGCAAAGGGGAAACATAAGATGTCCATTTTCTCTACTATAACAATATGTAAGTCTACTAAATTTGGTACACAGTTAAAACCTTAAGGACAGCTGGTTTATTTTTCTGGGTTTAAGGAAAGGTTTTTGTAAACTGTGGACTAGGTGGCTCATGCCACCATCATTACCACCTAAGAAGTATTGTGAGTTTGAGGCCAGCTGGACTATATACTGAGTTCCAGGCCAGCCTGGGATACCGAGTGATGCTGTATCAAAAGACAGAAAACAAACATAACAAACTCCCAACTGCTAATGAGCCTAGACTCAAAAATGACTCATTTGAATGATTTGAATTACTTCTAAAACTATTTTCTTGTATACATATATCTTTGCATATATAATAGATGTCCCATTTCAGAAATAAACCATATTTTCTTGACAATTAATGTCAAACGTATCAATTTCACTTGCTTTTTAAGGAATATCTACAGGGATTCCTGGTGAAAAATCAATTATTGCATGAAGCATGTAATTGGATCATATTTTTCTAGATAGAATTATAAATATTCACATATAGGAATTATACTGCTTCAGATATGAATCTGTATTGTGGAGCCTTAACCTGAACCACTGTTAGGAATATAAACTTGCAAGCCTGGTGGAAACAGTGCATGCCTTTAATCCCAGAACTCACAAAGCAGAAGTAGATCTTTGAGTTCCAGGCCAACTTGGTCTATAGAATGAGTTCCAGGATAGCTAGAGCTACACAGAAAAACCCTGTCTAGACCGTAGCAAGAAAAACAAAACCAAAAGCAACAAAGAAGAAGAATTGACACCTGGAAGTCATCTCCAGCTTCAGGTCTCCCTCATCTTAAAACAGGCAACACCTGGAAACCCAGGAGCTAGATTATAAATTCTGACTAATCCACTCTTTTCCAAAATACTTCACACATACACAACTTAAGTATTTTCAGTCTTAGGATTAATATTTATTATGGTATATTAATGAAGCTCTTTTAAATTTGTGTATGTTTTCATACTTTGGTAAATAGAACAGAGAAAAGTAACATTTTGTCATAGTCCAGATAGAGTCGGGTGCTTCCATTTATTGTTTTCTCTATTGCACCCTTTTGTTTTTGTCTGGGTTTGCAAATGGTTTATTTTCTGTCATTAAAGGTATGCTTTGGATTATTTAGTAATAGTTTTCTTATCTGATATTTTAACTCTACTGATTTCAACCTTTGCTTATTTTAGACTCTGCTTCTATATTTTTATTTTCTTTCTCAAGCTGACATTTTATTGATTTAATATTTTTGTATATAATTTTCCTTCAAGTGCTGCTCTGCAGCTTGTGGATTTACATATGAATTTTTGTACATCCATTCACAAGGTGCATCCACAGGAAGTGGTGGAGCCAGATGGGAGTTCACAGTCAGTGTCTTAGAGGTGTTTCTAAAGGCACACTGAAGAAGGCAAGCAGGGAGGAAATGTAAGAAGCAGAGACAAGTTTATGTTCAGATTTCATAGGTTTTTAAATTTTAATTTGTAACAAACTTTGTTTTGGGCTGCTAGCTAACAAATAACAACATGAAGACTTCTTATTGATTATGAAAGCTCAGTTTTAGCTTAGCCTTGTCACACTAGCTCTTATAACTTAACTCATTTATATTCATCTACATTTTGTTGTGTGGCTTTTACCTTTCTTTCACTCTGTATGTCTAATTCTCTCCATGCCTCCTTGGCATTTGATGGGAGCCTAGATTCAAATACATATGTATGTACATATATGTACATGTATAAACATAAACACATTCATACATATATTGAAATGTGATCATATTCACCTCCCCTATGCAACTCTTCTGAATCTTTGCTAACATTACACCCTTTCAAATTCTTGACGTTACCCCTCTTCTCTCAACAGCAATCAGAGGCCAATAGCTCCTCATTGGCGGGGGGGGGTCTAGTAGCATTCTATTCATCTGTGCATGAGTTTTTGCTGACTTAATTTTGTGCAGATTTTGCCTAAGCAGTCATGTTGCCGATGGTTCGTGAAATCAATAGCCACATCATGTTCAGAAGACTGCATTCCTCATCATCCCCTCTCCTTTACTGTTGTTCCTCTCCCTTTCTGTGATGTTCCATGAGCCATGAGATAAATGGAAGTATTTGTAAAAATCTTCAATTAGGACTGAAAATTCATGACAACTTAATCTCAAATCTTGGATCTATTATGAGTCTTTGCATTGACTCCTGACCAAAGTACAAAGATGTATCTCTGACCAAAGCTGAAAGCTATGCAGGTGAGTAAATATGACAAATCATATTCTTTGCTGACTAGCGTTCATTCTGGGAGAAACAGTGACATGATTGTTATGGAGTAAAGAGCTACTTTTTCTTAGATTTGATCAGCAGGAAGAACTTCATGCCTGGTATTGAGAACCTGGTCAAAATTCAATGACTCTAGAGGTCATAAACTTAAGATTGGAAGCTACTATTGTCATATTGCCTTTTAAATATTTGCTTATATTTATATTTTTTCAAAAAAAGTTGACGTTAGCTAATTTAGACATTTTACGGAACAACTGTAGAATATTAATTATTATTATGTCATTAGATTAATCATTTTATTGTTACTTTTTAGGCTTTCTTTTTATACTTTTTATAATAATATCAAAAGTGACCAGAAAGTGTTCCTGATATGACTTCTATGTCTTTTAATAAAATGATGCTAATACTATAACCAACTATATCCTCAATATATGTGTATATTCTATTCACTTAATTATTAAAATGAAATAATTACCTAAACTTTAATACAGTCATCTTGCGTGTTTAAATCAACACAAGTTTACAAGCCATTTTCTTTAATAATAAAATTCAACTGAAATGATTTTAAATTATTAATATTATTATTATTATTATGAGAGATACTAACCTGACTCTAATTTCATTTCATATCTAAAAGTTTCCCCCATAACAGATATCAAAAATTTTCAATAGAAGTCAATATGATATATTTCACAAGTTTTCTTCAATATTAATAAGAGTCTACTAACCCTAGCTAGTCTATTGGTTTTATAGTTAGGGTAAAACATTTCTTAGATTTTTGTAAAATTCTTTATTCATCTACTTTTAAAAAAATATTTTGTTTTTACTGTGACCATGGGAGAGTTGTCTCCATCTGTCTTGTGGAGCAGGGCCAGGGGAGAAGTACCCTGCCCATCAACTTCCAAGGCAGTGGGAGAAATGACCCTGTGATCATGAGGGTAGGAGAGCCATCCCTGAACTCTATCAGCTGCAGCACTCAGGAGAGAAGGCCCTGTTCCTCACCAGGGCAGCCAAACAGAGCCAACATGGTTGCTCCAAGGGTGGGTGGGCTGCCCCAAACTTCTGAGCACAGCAGAGCTGTCCCCACTTCCCGTCTGGCTAGCTAACCCTACAGCTGGCAAGGCCCAAACCCAGAATTATGACTTGATCTGACCCAATATCCACTCTATCTATGATTTGTTAGAACATGTGAAGGGATCTGACCCTCAGACCCAAAGCTGCACAATCTCCAAAACACAAAGCAGCAGCCAGATATCCAAGAAGAGTCCTAGTCGGGGCTCATCGCCAAAAGTGTAGTAGAAACCAGGAGCCTGGAACCAGATCAATGACTCTGCAATGAACACTTGCTTGTGTAGGTGTCTGAACAAAGGAATAAACAGCATGACTTGCTGGATCTCACTGCAGCTTCCATGAGGACATTTAAAACTCTTATTTTCATTTTTTAAATTTTATTTCTTTCATTTTTTTTTCTCTTGAATTTTGTTTTACTGTGGGGAGAGGTTGTTGTAAGGACAGAGGGTGATGCAAAGGGATGGAAAAGGAATGGGATCAATATACATGATGTGAAAGACACATATAATAAATGCATTTTATCTTAAAATATTTTATTTTTAATTAATCTCAGAATAAATAATTATTTTTTATCAAAATTACTAAGTCTATTTGTATAGTGATATAATTTTAGTATTTTATAGGTCTTAACTTTTCAGAAAAGGTTTGTTGTGAAAGCCCCTTGCATCTTAGGTTGCTAAATGGAATTTCTCACCGAAATGAACTTTCTAGCACCCATAATATTTTCTACAGAATCACCTCCTGTGAGCGAGATCATAAAAAGATTTAGACCTCACTTGGATTTTGTTTTATATTCTCAGAAGGATTAAATGGTACAGATGTTTCTAAAAATGCTGTCATCTCTACTGTTGCATATCATATTCCAAACTTGTGAATTAGTCTGGTTATTTGTGCTTGGTATTAATATTTGGCAAATTCTGTTTGTGCATGAACATTGTGGATAGAGGCACATCAGGAATAGTTATTGATGATGAATGCTTAGCAGGAAGGGAAGACAAAGAGGAGCCACATATCAATGTTTCTCATGGCTCTGAAAGGGCTGAAAAAGACAAAGTCATTGACTCAATATTCCTATTCCCAGTCCTGCCTATTGGCACTCATGTGAGGGAAATGCTTTGTATCTTACAGAGTTTTTATTCTTTAGTAGGGAAATTGCAATATTGCTACTTGGGCACAATGGGAGGTACATAATACTTTAAAATAAAGCGTACAATATAACAAAATTACTTTACTTAGAGAATGAAAGAAAGCAAATTTAAGAAAAATACAGAAAGTCATTACATCTAGACGTCTGATGTTTGCATAAATATTCTACTTGGCCAATTGTAGAAAATATATAGATTAAGAGGACAGGACCTGAAAAGCAAAATGGTAGTTATAGAAAAACACAGGAAGTAGGTGAAAAATAATTTTGTAATAAAGGGTATTTAGGAGCATCACATTGGAGATTTTGGGCTCTTTTCATGGCCATATTCTGAATGAAGACTGGCTCACTATCTCTGCCTTTCAGCTTTGTTACAGATTCCAAGACAATTTTTTTGTAGATTTATATTTTTTAATAAAAAATAACTTTACAAATGTCAAGTATTATCTTCAATGGGATCCAGAATAGATGTATAGACTTAACTGTGTTGTATAATTATCCTAACTTTTCAATCACAATGTTCTAAAAGTGATCATTGAATAAAATGAATAGAATGCTGATGGTAGCTATTTTTAAATAGATGTGATAATGGTAAAGCATTTTTGAAAGAAAGAAAATTATACAGAATAAAAGTATTTTAATCTGACATCACAAAAGGAAACTTGGCAGTTTTCTAAAGGAAATGAGATTGTTAATCATTTGCATTTTTAACTTGGTGTAGGCATCTTGGTTTTCATGCTTCACTCAATGGCTCATTTGACATTATCCCTTAAATTTGATGAGGACCTAGCACCTTTGTGTTCACTTTGTGATTTCAGCTCATTTTAACCATCTGCACTTCATTGGCTTTGCAATAATATGACCCAAGAAGACAACATTTGGATCATATTTTTTCAGATAATAGGGACAGGCTAGTAGCAATTTTGATTTGCTCATAGTGAAGAAAGTATAAACACAGAATTTATTTTGAGCTTTTATTTTGAGCTTTTACAAACTACTTGAAAGCAATAAGTTTCTCTTCAACTTTAAATTCCCAGTGTCAACCAGTGTGTGTCAAGATGAACATTTAGGAAATAGTGTTGAATGAATAAATACCAACAGGCATGAAAGAAATCACAAGAGACTAAAGATAGTTGCTTATTGGTTAGTGAACAATCAAAATGTTGAAACTCACAAGTCTTAAACTAAGAACATTTTTTAACTGCATAAGTTAATGTCTTTCTCCTACCCATTCCTGTAATAAATACCATATAAGGAACATGGATAAATCAGTGTGTTCAAACAATAAGGTAAATTAAGCTAGATTTTGAAAAAAAAATCCTTGAAAAATAACCTTGTCTTAATCTTTTCTTCTGAGACTCTAACTTTAAAAAAAAAATCTATTTTTTTAATCACAACCTAAAATGTGTAGGCAAATAAATGGATCTGGAGAGTATCATCCTGAGTGTGGTAACAAAGGCCCAGAAAGATAGGCATGGTATGTACTCACTCATAAGTGGATTTTAGATATAAAGCAAATAATATCCAGGCTGCAAACCACAACCCCTGAATACCTAGATAGCTGGAGGAACTTAAGAGAGACATCCATAGATCCCCCTGGGAAGGGGAAGTAGAGAAGATCTCCTGAGTAAATTGGAATTATAACAGGAAGCAAGCAAGGGGAGGTGGGAACAAATCATGAGAGAAGGAGATGGTTGAGCAAGAAGACCAAAAGAGAGGGAGAAAAAAGAAATAGACATCTTGATAGAGGGAGCCACTGTGGGGTTAGAAAGAAACCTAATGCTAAGACAACCTCCAAGAACACACAAGATGGGGTTAGAGAGATGGCTCAGTGGTTAAGAGCACTGACTTTTTCCAGAGGACCTGAGTTTAATTCCCAGCATACACATGTCAGCTAACAACTATCTGTAATTCCAAGACCTGACACCCTTACACCGTTATACATGCAGGCAAAACACCAATTCACATAAAATAAAAATACTTTTTTTTAAAAGAACCCACAAGGTGTTCCTGGCTAGGACTCCAAGCAATAGTAGAGAGGGTGCCTAAATAGGACTTCCCCTAAAATCAAATGAATGTCCACCCTAATTGTCATTATTGAAACTTCATTCAGCAATGGATAGAGGCAAAAGCAGAAATCCACAGCTAAGCACCAGATCAAGTGCCCAGAAGAGAGAGTATATGAGCAAAGGGATCAGGACCATGAGGAGGAGAGCCACAGAGACGGCTGACCAGAGCTACTGGGAGCTCACTGACTGAAATAATTGCTGAAGAAACTTCATGGATGTGAACTAAACCATCCAAAGGTAGACTACTGTCAAATTGTATAGGTAGTTTGTAGAGCCTGGTCCAGTAGGATCAGACCATGCTCCTGAACTGACATCTTGGAGCCCATTCCCTTCAGAGGAACACCTTACTCAGCCTTAATACTGGGATGAGGGACTCAGACCTGCCTCAACTGGATGGATGTGCCAAGCTGAACTGACCCACCTTGGGACTCCTAGCTCTTCTTGGGGAATGGATGGAGGGATGGGGTGGGGAGGCTGAGGGAAGACTGGGAAGGACTGGGAGAAGGGAAGGGAGGGGAAGCAGTGGTAGATATGGGAAAAAATTTAAATAAAAAAATGAAAAAAAATCTATTTTTTTAAATAGACAAAGTGTTTCTGTATAGTCTTTACCTAGCCTCTGTAGACCAGGCTGGCCTCAAATTTACAAAGCTTTGTGCACAGAAAAATAATCCAACTCTATTCAAATCCAAAGCTATTTTTGTAAAGTAGCTTCTGTCATTTTGTCATTTTAAAAACTACTAAAACAAACTGTCATTTTAGTAAGAAATGTTCAAACAAATTACTATACCCTTTTGTTAATCATCAGATATTAGTATTATGTTTGGCAAGATATAAAGATAGGATGATTAAAATAAAATACCAAGCAAACTATTGAAATAAAAAATATACATGCAATGTACTAGAATATGCATAATGTAAACATAAGAAAAATGACTAAAAAGAAAATGGCTAAAATTCAAATATGGTATGCTATGTTGTTACTATAGGCAATTAAATGTAGTATCTTCTAATTTTCTCTATTAATTATATTAGCAATTCATATCAGTTACTTTCCCATGACTTTTATCATGCATCTGCACATTAGTGACAAATAATCTTAAATGTTTTCTATGTGTTAAACAATTTGCTATGCACTGTATAGAACTGAATATGTAAACTGATTCATAACAGTAATAATGAAATATAATCTTTCATGGAAATTTTTTCACATTTCAATCTGCTATGTAATCTCATCTTTTCACTTATATACCATCACTAGTGAGACTTCTGGTAAGAAGATAATTGAGATATTAAGGATAACATATTTTATCTGTGGAGATTAATGTTTCCATGAAATTATGAAAATATTCTTAATGCTTTCATTTTGTGGTAGTCTCTGAATATACCTGTAGTATGATGTTTCTGGCCAGAACTTTCTGGCTTAACCCTAAGGTTCAGCCCTGCTCATAACCCCACTCACAGCCCTGCTGCCACTTTGTCCCAAATAATCACACAAAGCTTTATATTAATTGCATGCTGCTTGGCCTATGGCTTACACATATTGCTAGCTCTTTCATCTGAAATCAAGCCATTATTCTTATCTTGTTTAGCCATGTGGCATAGTACTTTTCTCAGCATTCTGGCCTTCTATCCTCCACATCTGCTGGTGTCTCTCTCTAACACTTCCTCTTCCCAGAGTTTTCCTAGTCTGGTGGCCCCTCCCACACTTCCTGTCTGCCTTCTGTCCAATCAGCATTTTATTAAATCAATAGAAGGTACAAATATATGCATTGTACTAGAACATAATCCCACAGTGCATACCATCTTTAGGTTTTATCCTATGCTGACTTGGAAGACTTTGTTATTCTGCACCTTTCTTCTTTTAATCATAGTTTCCTGCACCTATGTATTTCATGGTCATGACAGATGATGGTGGTGCCAGATTGCTGTTGAAGTAAAGAACATGAGAAGCAGTAGCATCCATGAGCCTTCAATGGGACATACAACAGCTCCTTTGTACTTGAAGGATTTCTGGGCTAACAACTCAACAAAATAGGTGGGCGGGAGGGGGGAATCAAAAACTACTGGATGAGACTGTTTCACTGCTTTTTAAAATAAAACCTTACACAAATTTCGTAACTGCTCTCTTTCAGCCCCTTATTTATCATTGTTAATAAGTAATATATCCCTTCCCTTTACCTATACAAGTCAGTTCATTATAACAGTCAGTTGACAACATTAATAAATGGTACTTCAAACAAGTTTGACCTAAATAAGTATAAGTGTTCTTGTACAGTTCATGTTTCCAATTGGAGCCCTGATTGTATAATAGAATTCAAGCTTTCAAATAATAGATGGCTAAAGAAGTGGAGTAATTGGACAAGTATGGAGAAATTGCCAAAACTCCAATTCAAAGTTCAAATTCAAAGTTGACTTATGTGCCTTGAAAGAATTTTTTCATAATTTATAACTTTTTATTTAAAATAATGTTTAGTCTTATCCAATGGATAGAGTTTTAATTCAGGAACCTTATTGGTGTTTCTGGAAGAACTTGCTATATCTTTGAGCTACAAACCCCCAACTCATATTAAGGAACTTTCAATTTCAATGGTTGAGAAGAAACTGGATTCTCTGAGAAAACCACTTCAGCTGTTTCTTCCCTGTGACAGCTAGTAAAAGAGCCTAGCTCCACAGACCAGAGATGGAGAAATGATGGAGAAATGACCACTAACATTTATCATTGCTTAAAGTCTGCATTTAGAATGCTGAGAGATTTAGATTTGTCAGTAAATCTCCATGGGAAAAAAGCAATTTCAGAATGGCACATCTAATATTTATAGCATATGAGTTAGCAGAAAAGTTCTTCTGTAAAATAATTTGCAAAACTATTGATTGATTCATGTATCCCTGACATAAATTTTTTACCCTAGCAAATGCATCATTCTTTATAACTTTAACTAGACAGACAAAAATATTAACCAAGTATGTATGTGCCTGAATATGTGCATATATTTGTTCCTTCAAATTAATGTTTTTTCCTTATAATTACTTTCAGACAACATATTTCAAAAGAAATGTAGATATATGGAATTATCCAGAATCTATCACAATGCTATCGTCTTATACACTTCCTTCCCCAAACAAAAAGTGATGGTGACCCATGCATGGCAGACACCTTTTCTTTACCCAGAGGAAAAAAGACATCCTTATCTCTGAAGACCAAAAGATATAGTAAAAAATCTGAAAAATGATGGTATGAGATGTTCTTCAGCTTATTACCATTAGTCACTGCTCTTGCTCCAATGATATTTTCCGTGACTGTCATTCTTGTCAAATCAAACAGAAACTGTATTTTTTGTTTGTTTGTTTTACTGTTTCTTCAGTAAAATCTTCCTTTTTTATTAAAAGTCTTATATCACAAAAAAATAGGCAAATATGTGTATTTTTTCTCTTGTTGATCTATTAGTAGTAGTCTGGGTAAGGAAAAAGTAATATTTCTTATTTTCAACTAATTATTTATTAACAGTTTGTGCTCTGTGTGTTAGTTGCTTTTTTCAATAGTTAAAGACTATTAAAATATAAAATTCATGAAAGGCATGAAAAGAGCTGGGAATAGTAAATTTATAAAGTTTCTCTCAGCTAGCTTGAGTTCATCATTTATTCAAGAGGCTCTGTACCTCACCCTGTGCAACCTTTATTTGAACATTTTATTAACCCCATATACTTTGTAATGTGTGCCTTGTAAATATTGTAAATGCCACTAACAGGAGGAATATATAAATGAATTGTTCAATAAGTGCTAACTTGTACAGTGACTGTATTTTAGCTTTGGAAAGAAAAACAGAGGCAAGGTCACTGCAAAATGATGGACACTTTCAATACTCGGCCTACTTAGACTAGAGACTAAATTCAGTACACTTGATTTACAAGTCTCATACACAATTACCTATATTTGAAAAATACTGCCTACCAACCAATACAAATAGGCCCTTAATCTGTGAACCAACAATGCAATGTAGCAATGCATGCAGCTAGCTGTGTTGTTTCAGACTTTAGATTAATGGCCAATCCCCTTGGAACAGATGTTAAGTCCTCATTTACACTCGTGTGCATCTACTGCCTATTTCCGGTAGAATGGGTTTTGCTCTGATCAATAAATGTATCAGCCCAGTTGTTCATCTTGTTAGCAAGGTCAAAGCAGTGACAGAGGTACATCTGTTTTCATGTCAAATAATGTCTGAGGTAATGAATCCTCCCCAGCTAGATAAACAACACCCCTGCAACTGTCCTTCGGTCCCTCGCCACAGAGCTGATCATGATTAAGCTGAGGCGCTTGGGAACTGAAAGTGTTGGCAATTTCTAAAACATTTTAAACCTGAACTTTTTGCTCCTCAGTGTGGTTATTTCCCTGTCTTCAGTAGTGACCTTGCAACCGATCTTTCTACATTGTCAATTTGCCTGTGTTGGAAAATGTGGCAAACACAGTTCCTGAAACCTGAGAAAATTGTTCCAATTGCTTACATGTTTATAAACAAATCTCTTTGGAATGCTCAAAAATTATGCCAATATAATAAGTTCATAATGAAGATATAATGCGTCTTATCTCCCATGTCTTATCAATGGTGCTTGGTATATGGCATTTGCTATTACTCATACCTGGATGGCTAACTGTGGGGAAATGCTACTTTATCAGAAGATAAGTTATAAAAAGATGTTTAGACAAATATACAAAGTTTTAAACTATTCTGAAGGAAAAATATGAGTGTGGTGTCTTGTTTCTTTAATGGATAGGGCCAGGTGGTTTCAGGGTGGATTGTTATTGTATTTTATCAAGCCTATTTCCTATAATAGAATTGGATGTGATAAATAAAGTCAGTCACTCTGATTTGTAGTCACTTGCTGAACTGCTAGCATTCATTTAGCTCCCACTTTGGCATTGATTGACCATGTACTGCTGTCACTTGAGCCTAGTAGTCACTGGTGTCTAGATTGGTAAAATACAGAAAACAGCTCTTTACCAAACAAATGCCCTGGGGAATAGTGCTTCTTCATGCCTTAAAACAAATCCTAATCTTGTAAATGGGCTTTGTGAACAAGAAAGGTAGCAACAAGTGGAAGTGAGCAGACTATCAATATTTGATCAATAACAAAGAGGTCAGTGCAATTATACAATCCATCTTCCTTCAGCATATGACTTTGGGACTTTATGATCAAACAAAATTTCATAACTTTTGGAGAGTATGATTGCTGACTTTTTCAACTAAGACTTCACTAACTAACAATGCCTATATGATTCCATATAAGGAAAACCATTTTAATCTGAATATTAGGAAAGATATTACATCTTAAAAATTGAAACATATTAAGCAACTATTTTTACTTAAGTTTTTTTCCCTCAGTTTTTTTCTTCCTTTTTTCTTCCTCCCTTCCTTCCTGCTTCTCTCTACCAAAAGCTTACTAAGTTACTAGGAGAGAGGGTGGAAGCATCAAGTCAGACAAGGAGCCTATAGTACAAACTGTGATATTGGCCAGATTCAAAGTCTAGAGGACCAACTGAATAATATTTGGAAGTCTACCATCAGCAGCTATCCATAAGTCCCAGGCTAAGGCAGTTTCAGAAAGCTTCCATGTGGAGGTAAACAGCCTGACCTAAAAAGAGAGGAGCTCACCAGCTTGTTAAACTGAAACTCCAGTTTTAGCCACAGTCCACTGAGAATGAGGTTGAGGTTAAATCTCAGGTCAAGGGTGAAAGTCTCAGTCATGTTTGCCCAACAGTGCTGTCAATCAGAATGCTGGCATACGAGCAGGAATTAAGGAGAAGCTTGAAGTAGTCTCCTCAGCCTCTGTAGGAGCACGAATAGAAAGGGACTTGATTTCTTTCAGTAAGTCAAAAATCTCTATCTAAACTAGTGGGCATGGCCTTAGCTGCATTGATGAAAATTGTCAGGAGAGACTATTATAGCATAGTTCATTATAGTGTAAATATAGTTTTGTCGTGAAATATCTTGTTTACTCCATTTAAGGTGAAGATAGTTTTGCTGGGTATAGTAGTCTGAACTGGTAACCATGGTCCTGTAGTTAATATCTGTATAACATCTGAACAGGACTTTCTGGTTTTAATTGTTTTCATTGAGTAATGTGGTTTTATTCTGATGGGTCTGCCTTTATAGATAATTTGGACTTTTTCCTTTGTATCTCTTAGTACTCTTTCTTTATTCTGCAGGCTTAATGACTTGATTATTATGTGGTAAGCAGACTTTTTCTGGGGTCTCATCTATTTGTTGTTCTGTAAGATTCTTGTATCTTTATAGGCATTTTCTTCTTTAGGTTGGGAAAATTTTCTTCTATGATTTTGTTGAACATATTTTCTGTGCCTTTGAGCTGGTATTCTTCTTCAATTCCAATTTTTCTTAGGTTTTGTCTTTTCATGGTGTCCCATATTTTCTGGACATTTTGTACTACAACTATTGGGCTTGTATCCAAAAGACATTCTTAACTGAAAGGCATTAGCTCACCTACGTTCATGGCAGCATTATTCATAATAGCCAGAACTTGGAAACAACCTAGATGCTCCTCAACTGAAAAACAGATGAACAAATTGTGGTACATTTACATAATAGAGTACTACTCAGCAGTAAAAAAAATGACATCCTGATTTTTGAAGACAAATGGATGGATTTGAAGAGTGTCATCCTGATTGAGGTAACACAGACCTAGAAAGATAGACATGGTATGTACTTACTCATAAGTGCATAGACATAAAGAATATCCACCTTGCAAACCACAACCCCTGAACAGCTAGGTAGCAGAAGGAACTTAAGAGAGACATCCAGAGATTCCATAAGGAAGGGGAAATAGAGACTTTCTCCTTAATAAATTGGGATCATAATGGGAAGCATGCAAGGGGAGGTAGGAATAAATCATGAGAGAAGGAGATGGTTGAGTGAGAGGAGCAACAGAGAGGGTGAACAAAGAAAGAACCTTCATTCAGCAATGGATAGAGGCAGAAACAGAAATCAATAGCTAAGCACCAGGTTGAGCTCCTGGTCTAGCTGAAGAGAGAGAGAGAGAGAATAGAGAAAGTATATGAACAAAGGGACTAGGATCACAAGGAGGAGACCCACAGAGATGGCTGACTGGAGCTATTTGGAGCTCACTGACTTGGAAACAATCACTGAGGAACCTTCAGGGAAAGGAACTAAACCCTTCAAAGATAGATAATTGTCAAATGGTGGGGACAGTTTGTGGAGCCTCTTGTAATAGGATCAGACTATGTTCCTGGTTCATAAACTGGATCTCAGAGTCCATTCCTTACAGAGGAACACCTAACCTAGCCTTAATATTGATTTGAGGGACACGGACCTACCTCAATTGACTATGCCAGACTGAAGTGACCCACCTTGGAACTTTTTGCCCTTCTTGGAGAATAGATGGGGAAGGAGGAGGGGGAATCTGAGGGAGGACCTCCTTGAGGAATGGATGGGAACATGGGGTGGGAGGAGGCTGAGAGAGGACTGGAAGGGACTTCAAGGAAGAATGGAAGGGTTGGAAGAGGTACATATAGGAAAAATCTTTTTAAAAGGGTAAATCTATATATACACAGAAAAAGGATTTAATACAATGGCTTACATGCTTGGTCCAGCTAGTTTAACAATAGCTGTCTACAAGCAGAAAGACCAAGACTACAGTAGTTGTCCACAAACCTAGGTGTCTCACCTGTTCGCTACTATTCACTGGAATCCTGAAAACAGTGGCTGTAAAGCCAGGGAAGGAATGGACTTTGTGGCCAGACTGAGGACAGAGAGAAAAAAAAACCTCTTTTTTTTCATGCCCTTTTCATGGGCTACCATCAGAAGGTGTAGCCCAGATTAAAGGTAAATTTTCACACCTCAAGGGTCCAAGTTAAAAGTGGGTCATTTCAAATTATTTAATTCTAAAAATATCTCTCAAGCTGGGCCATGGTGGCTTACGCCTTTAATCCCACCAATTAGGAGCTAAAGGCAGACAGAGCTTCATGAGTTCAAGGCCAGCCTGGTCTACAATCTTAAATCTCTCCAATGTATGATTATAACTTGAGTTCAAGGCTAGCCTGGTCTACACTCTTTAATCTCTCAAATGTGTGATTATAACTATGTGAAATATAAAGGACTCTTTTCCTTTTAACTCATATCATAAATTAAAAGGCTCATTAAAAATCTGTGAATGTTCTTGGTTTAAAACCAATAATTAAATAAATCGATTCTTCCTATGCCCATATGGCAGCAACGGAGTGAGGCTCATTTTCTTAGCCTCAAAACCAGATGCAAGTCTAACTATATGGTAGTAGCTTAAGTTTATGGCTAATACTCAACTCATTTTTCCTAACAAAATCACATCTTAACATTTACATTTGATTACATTTCAAGCATTTTCAAAGTCTAATACTAACCTCTCTTGAATAGAACTGTTCCTGCTATGACAAAAAACAGCACCACAATTTTATCATGAACAAAACTTATACCTAGTCAACCTATACTAAGAACAACATGTGTCTCTAGCTCATTACTCTTAGAAGTTTCAGTAACAAACATGACACACTTTATGATAGAAATAATATTTTACATTTATAAAGCATGTTCTTATACCTTTGTAAATAAACTGATGAGGTATTTTTAAATTTGCCTCCAACAAATCTCATTTCCCTGTAGTTCATGTATCAAAGAAAGTCTTGGCTAGTGGGTAACATGGGCTAGTGGGAGGTGGCATTACAAGGAGTCTGAGCGAGAGAGAAAATAAGTGGTAGTGTGCCCATAAAAGGCTAGTGGCAACCTGAACTCTTTAGTCCCTAGTTTGTAGGATTCCAGGCCACCACAGTGGTGCACCTTTGCTTCCCACACTCTATACATACTATGATGCTCTGAAGTCTCAGATCCAGAAACAACAAACTAAGGAAGACCAAGACCTGAGAAGCCATGAAAACAAATAAATGTTTCCTCTTTTTCATTGACTTCCTAGGGTGTTTTGTTGGCCCAGCGGAATGTTGACTAACTCAGGTGCCATGTTTAGAAAATGACATTGGGCTTTACAGTTTAAAAATAATTTTTCGGGGTCACAGAGTGAAAGAAACATGATCTAACACATGCATTTACAACAAAGGAAAATAAAATGGGAAAACACACAATAGTGTGTGTTATACCTCTTACGTGAAGCCATGTAAGAAGGAAAGCACAAGTACTGAGGCTCATTCTGCATTTGGCAAATGGAGAAAACAAAGGGAATTACACAGCTTGTGTATAGTTTGTTCCACTTTAAATTCTTCCTGAACTTAACTCTACTGAAACTTCTCTGCTCAGCAACCTCTTGTGACTGTTTACCCTCCAAGCTGTCAAGCTTGTATCCTAATGTGAAGGGGGAAAATTTATATCTTAAAATAATTTCATCCAAAAATACACACAGTGAAAGACAGCCACCCAAGTTCACCCTGTGCCTAGTAGTCTTAGATGAATATGCATCCTCATGACATTCTAGCAGAACAAGGGCTGAGATCTTCTCTGGTAAACTGACAGTTGTTCAGCTAAGGGAGAGAAAAGGGGAGAGAGGTAGCTGGAACCCTGACTGACATGCTTTAAGCACACAGTGCCTCTCTGTTGATCTTGACCTCCCAATAGAACACATTTCCTATAGCTGGACCTTTTCTCTTGTCTGTGGAGTTAATATCCTCACTGACAGGCAACTTCCTACTTTCAATCTGAGATGCTTGTCTTTGAAGGTGATAGAACATTTGGATTTCTCCACACAAATAGTTTTAAAAAGTCTTCTAGTCAGCATGGAATTTAAATGGAATAGAGAAACAGATTTTTATGTAAGTCTCATTAATCTAAGTATCACTCATACTCAATAATAAAAGAATCAGACTCATTCTTTTGGAATTTATTAATATTCATTCAGTCTACTGATTCATTCATTCTTAAAATTACACACATTCTATGTGTCAGTCATAATGATTGATACAAATATAATATTTAGGCTAATGTGAAGAATGGGAAAAATGTGTCAGAAAGAACATTCTGGAGAATTCATTGCTTTTGCTCATCTCTGAGAAAAAGACAGAAAATTAGTTTCAGCAGTAAAACCAATTTGTTGTTGGAACTTGAGGCAGGAGAGTATCAAACATACGTATATTTAAGTAAGAAGTCCAGTGAGGCAAAACTGGTGAAACTGCAAAAATGGAAGAAAGAAACAGTTCAGATCCAACAAAGAGTCAAAGTGATGAGGACTAGGTGATCTGAGTTGCCATCACATTGAGTAGCATATGGCCAGTGTTCTGATGGGTGACTGTCTGGATAACATGTCACTAGTTCATAGATGAGTACAGGAGGAAGCAGACCAGTGAGGAGAAGAGTTGGAGAAAAGAGAAAACAGAGGAAGAAGCTGGCCTGTAGCCTTAGAGCTAAGTCAGAGCTCCATGGGAAATATCCAATATGTTTAATTTAAAGAGCTAAGAGTCATGCATGTTCAGAGACAAATTTCCACTGGGACTTCAGCTTGCTTTTACCAGCATGAAAGTCTTGAGCGTTTTTTTTTTTCTTGTTAAAATCCTTTTGTTAATTTTTCAAAGTTTGTGTTAACATTAAAAAATTAAAAGTTTGGAAAATTTACTTGAGAAATTAAAAGAGACAACTGCCTTCTTCATCTCTAATTACTTCTAGGATTTTACTTCTAGAGGCAAACTTTCAAATGCTCTAATTCTTTCTTATGTGTCTCCAAGATTTTAATATCATGCTACATAAGGGCTTTCTGGCTTTTTAAATTTTAGATGTTATCTATTGACTTCTCTTTACAAAAAGTACTGTGGTTTGCATGTGAAATGTCCCCTCCCAGCTCATGTGTTTCAGAACTCAGTTCCCAGTTAGGAGGAAGTGAGTCCCCAAGGACTAGCCTTATAAGTTCTGTTTGCTGTTGTGCAGTTAGTGTTCTCTCTCTCTCTCTCTCTCTCTATATATATATATATATATATATATATATATATATATATATATATATTATATATATATATACACAGAATGCCTTTCTATTTCCTTTCTTCTACAATCCTTTGTTCTTTAGGGAATTGATTGTTTCCTTTTTTTATTTTGCTTAGTTTTCTGTACATCTACATAACAACAATTCTTTGAATAACTATCAGCAATTTTTCTTTCTATGAATTCACTCACTGAATATACTCTCTCCTTACAGTCTGGATAAATCTGAAAGTTCCAGAGTTTTTCTTGTTATTTTCAGTGTGAAAGTCCTTCATCTTCCTGATCCTTTTTAGATGATGACTCTCTGGCCTGCCATTGCTATGTCTTGGGAATCTCACTGAAGCATCATTTTGCTTTTCTGCTGGTGTTATATTAAACAAACTTCTTGAAGATTGGATTGTGTCTCCCAGACTTAACATTTGAAACACTTTAGCACTAATCTCCCTAAATATGGTATCACTGAACAATAGTGATGGAATTAAATTTAATGAAAATGTGGTCATGAGCTGAAACCGTGATTCAGTGACAGAGTGCTGATCTCACTTGTGTGGAAGCCTGGATTTAGTCTTCCACACTGCATAAAACACTGTCATTAAATCATGTTCTAGTCTAAACTAAGGTTCCTGGTTTAAGGAAGGACAATGGAGATCCATAGCACATCAGCAGACCTGTACAGAGAAGATTATGCAGAGAAAGACATATGTGGAATCATTTGCAAGCCAAAGGAAGAAGCCTCAGAGGAGCCTGCAAGATTTGATGGGGTCTCCCAGAACACAGCTCTGTGAGAAAACAAGCTGATTCCTGTTGCCTAGGCTACTGCTCCATGGTTTCTTGCTGGGCCAGTCTCCAGAGTAATCAATTCCATTTATTGTTCTTGCCTTCTTTCTTCCAATTTCATTACATTTTGGCAGAGCATATTCTTAGATATTTTTGGTACAAGAGGGTTAAAAGAGTTATTCTTATACCTGCATTTGAAACAGCATTTTATAATAAAGGGAGCTATGAGAAAGAAAGAAGAAGGGAGCTTGGAAAAAGTGGAAGGGGTGTTTGACACCAAGAAAACAGTGTTTTCTAGACATAACTGTAAGACACACATTGAAATTACAGAGAATGTGGCATTATGCACAGGGTCTGCACAGGTTCAAGTAAGATGGAGAAGGGGAAGAAACTCTCCATTTCACAACTGCTTGGGAGGGAAAATTGGTTCATTCTAATAGAGTATCACTGGGAATACAGACCACATTTCAAGGTAGAGCCCATGCACAAGAGCAGACGGTCAGCACAAAACTAACTCAGTGATAATTTGTAGATTTGTTTATGTCTCATGTTGCTTTGTCTGGGCATATTTAAGCATATTGATCATTTGTTTGTATATTATGGGTTTTGACTTTATGTTTTTATGGTCTGTATTTGTGTGCGTGTGTGTGTGTGTGTGTGTGTGTGTGTGTGTGTGTGTGTATGTACTTCTTGTGCCTTTGTTATTCTTCTTTGTCTTTTTAATTCTAATTTGTTTGCTCTTTTATTTGCCTGTGTATTTGTTTTCTAAAAAGAGAGAGAAAAGGTGAAGTTGGGTGGGTAAATTGGTTGAAAGGACCTAGGAGGATTGGGTGATGCTAAACCATTACCAGAATATATTGAAAAAAAAGCAATATTTTCAAGAAAAATAAGGGGAAACCTAGGTAATTTACTGTCATTCTTTTTATTTCTTTTTTACTGTAAAGATGGTGCTACCTACCTAATATTTCAGTAGTTACCAACACACACTACTATCACTGAAAAATGTCACTGACCCAATACTTTAGTAACATTTACTTCTCCCAAACTGACTTGTTATTGTCAATATTATGAACCAAATTGTGATATTTTTTTTTATTGAAAATGAGGCTGGCAATGGCTCAGTAATATAATGATCTGGGTTTGAGACAAAGAGAGGGGATATAAGAAAGCAACTAAAGAAGAGAAAAAGGAAAGGAGGTCAGAGAAAAACATCATATAATATTTTGAATCTACAATGGCTAGTACATATTTTAAATGTGGAACTATAACTTAAAGTGATCATACTCAATCTATGCCAGATGTGAACCCTGAGAATAATGTATTCATCGGTGGTTTCCCCTATAATACAAAGACTTGAGAATAATGATTCTAAGAACTCCTAATTGAATCTTTGTGTTTCATTGAATAAAAGATAGCAGAAGAGAGAAATCGCAACAGGATCACTCAGTGAAGGAAACAGTCATGCAGATGGATTCTTAAGATTTGTGTGTTAGTATCCTTCTCACAAATCTATGGAGGTTTATTCAATTCAAAGCCCTAAAGACTAACAGGTATATCAATGAACCTGTCAAAATACATTTTGATGTTAAGGAGCACCAGGACTATAAGCCCAACAGCATATTGTTAGCCATGAGGAACTTCTCACACCTCAAGTATATTACCTTTCTATTTGCATACTCACAGAAACCATCATGGAGCACATACTTCCTCCAAATCAAGGTTCATAGAAGTCCTTAAAGGGCTCACTGAGGACATAGGCATTCCACAAGTGATGTTGACATCATTAATGACATTGAAAACTTTATCATAAATTAGCTCACACAGAAATATTTTTATTGAGTCTTAATACACTACTCTACATAGTGAAGAGTTTGAGTTAACAAAGAAAAATTATTTGAATGCTCTTATATGTCCAAGATTATGTCAAGATTAAAGGCTGTGAGAACTGGACAAAACAATCCTGCGTGCCTTTTCCACTCTGCTTGATATTTCTACTTGTGAAAAACAGGCTCCAATTCAAGTCAAGAGAAATAGTGGGGAACATGTGAGACCCAGTGGAACTAAGACCCCCTACCTTTCTTTCACTGACCTTCATACTGCCATTTCATCCTGTTCCTGTTCTTTTTAGGAGCATAAGTTGCTTCCAAAAATACCAGGTCATGGGCATCGCCACAGTTTATTGCACTTTAGGAGGTTTGTATGCTCTAAAATTGTAGTGGGATTGTGCTGGTATTGTAAATATCTGTCCTGCCTATGGGTTTAATAAAAGCTGATCGGCCAAAAGCAAACAGGAAGTGTGGGCAGAGCTACCAGGCTAAGAAAACTCGGGAACATCTCAGAGCAGAGAAAGACAACAGATACAGATGCCAGAGAGCCACCACAGACATGATGAGGAGACACAGCAGACACAGGGGAAAGAAGCTAAAATTCTGCTCTCAGAAAAGGTACCGAGCCACATGGCTGAACAGGATGGGTTGAGTTCAGATGAAAGAGTTAGCAAATTATATGCCTGGGCACTAGGCCAATTAGTGTAAAAATGATATAAAGCCTGTGTGTGATTATTTGAAGCAAAGTAAGGCCGAGAATGAGACTAAATCTTTGGTACGTGCTTGGAAAGTCCAGGCCAGAACCACTTACAACATAAAACTATTACTTTCAGCAGGAAAGAGGTGCCTTATTGACTAGTACAATACACCCATAAGAGAAAGATTCAATAATCACTTTCATATAGCACAAGTACTAGTGATATTCATGATTATAGTTATTCACATATTCCTTAAATTCAGAAATAATATTCAAACTTAAGGTTGAATATTATTTCTGTATTTAAATCAAGGAAACAGTGCATGAAGATTAGGTACTCATGTCCTGAGTCATACAGCAGTAGGTGTTAGAGTAGGAATTTTAATTAAAATGTTTGATCTCAGGTTCCTATTTCGAGTATGTGATTTACACATTAATTATTGCCAAAATAATCTATAAAAAGACATATATTATATATGTATATATATATATATATAAACAGCAGAATTATCTCATCAAGGCAATGCCCTTTTAATAAACATACAGAAGTACATGGGTTTTTTTTTTTTTTAAAGAAGAAGAAACACAATGGGTTACTTTTGCATCAAATCTTCTAAAAATTTTAATGTACCACCTTTTAAGGTGACAGCATTGACCATTTGACATCTTGAAGTGGGAAATTCTTAGAATTTGATCTACAATTTTCATTTTACTATTTGTAATTAATACCAAAATATGGAGATTAGAAGCCTCCTGAGAGCTCCTAGTTAATTGTGACTTCCTCTCTTCCAAGGGTTTGCCACATTGTTGAACCACTTTATCATCTAGATTGGTCTATATACACATACAATATTTGACATCGGCTGTTTATCAACCACTTTTCTTTTGAGAGCAACCATTAGATGATCTCAAGAGAAAAACAGTAAAATAGAATCAGAAAATTAAATTATATTTGGGCAAATGAAGAAGAAAAGAGGAGGAAATAGAAAAGGAAAAGTGTCCACATGATAAAGATCAACTATTTTCACATTAATTTGATGCTTGCTGCCTAGACAATAAATTTTTTCTTCTTTGTAATTTCTAAATTTCTAAAAGTAAAATTATATTAGTAATGAATTTTATGTCACCCTAACTTCTGTCTCACTTTTCATAGTAAATATTCTACGGGCTCTTGATTTTTTAAAAAAAATATTATTTAATATTAGTACAAAGAGCAGAGTCTTGGTCAAAGGTACAACTATGTGTTCATATGGCTCCCTTGTGAGCAACAATTGGAAATGCCTGGAGCAATTTTTTTGGGGGCCAGAGAAATAAGTTAGAAACGGAGGGACATCAGAGAGTTCTTCACAAACTAACTAATCCCTCATTCTGATCCTGCAAGCCTTTGTACCCTTCATTGCCTACTTTTAGATACTAATTCTTTCTACCACTGTGAAGAATCAGTGCTTCTAGGCGAACAGTTGTTTCAATGTGCCAGAAACTTCAAACACTTTCAAGTTCATGTTTTTAAAAATCATTCTCAACTTTAACTAGCTTCTAGCAGCTAAGTTTGGTCATTGTAGCAACTAAATAACCCAAATGACAACAATGATGTTGGTCATATGACAATGGAGATGACAACAAGCGGATGGCAAATCTCTAAAAGGATTGGACATTTGGTACCCAATGAGAAGTCATAAACCAGGCAGAAAGCATCGTGCAAAGCCAAGGAAGAATATAATTGATATGCCAGTTCTCTCAGTTATTCTAACATATTATATAGGAGGCTGTGTTCATTTTTATGAATATAGAAACTATTCTTAGGAGTAAGGGGATATTTAAAGGCAGTCAGCCAAATGATTATGGGGAAAAGAGATATTGCCTACTGGTAACTAATGAAAGTTGGTAATGAAGAAGTCAGTTAAAAAAAAAAAAACAGCATCAATAGTTTCTATTTTCCAGATGAATATAAGTGGCACAGCTTGTACACAGTGCTCAGCACACTGGTGAGGTGTATGAAGATTGGGTTCAACTCTCGGCCTAATCTACACAACCCAGCACTATGCAAGGAGCCTGGGAATCTAGCTACCCAGAGGTCTTCCTGTCTTCCAAGACATCCCTTTGTACTTCCTGTAAGTTAAATCCTTTTAAGGAGATATACTACCTATACCTTACAGTGCCCAAATAGGACTTCAAAATAATATTATTGATAAAAAAGGCTTATAAAGATGTGGGCTTAAAAATTCATAGCAATAAAAATAAGCCAATTTTGGCAAACGAAAGAAATCTCAGTATTATGGCTAATGCCTAAATATCTATCACTTTGAGAAAAAATAATCAAGAACCATTCAATTGTCTTTAATAGATTTTTAAGAAATTATTCATTCTTTTAAGTCATAATAAGTTCAATAGTTTGAAGTATATGCATGATGTTATGACCATCACCAGGTTTGTCATTTTTAACCCCCTCAAAAAAGTCTTTCCTTCACACATTCACTGTATAGACCCCCAAAGTGTCTATAAAAGTAGGATTGATGTAGTAGAATCATAAACATTCACTAGGAATCAGGATAATATCAGGAGTCCTTACTAGGCTACCAAAATGAGAGTATTTTTTTAAAAAATGACACAAAAATAGTACAGGAAAATTGAAGAAATGCAATAAATTCTGGCTCTGCTCTTTAAGTATATAGGCACATAGATTTAATGAGTTTTGCAATTATTTTTGTGCATCTACTCCTTAAGAATTTGAGTTAATCACAGCAATGTATAATTACCTCAGAAATACAATTAAATTTATATTAAATACGAATTTTTAACAACGTTTGTACTTTAATTTAAAGAAGCAAATCTGATATTAAAACTACTGTGTTACCCCTCTATATAAATGACTTCCCTGTAATAAGATTTCTACAGATAGGAACATTTGTAAAGATTAAGCATGATTTTTGTCAAGCATATCTAAGCTATCTATTTTAGATTTCTGCTCATTTGGATTCCTGTATAGACTATTGTTTAGAAGCAATTCCATTTATGTGTGCTAATGTCATTTTTCCCTTTGAATTTTATTTTAAAATAGTTTTGAGATGATAATATGGTTACAACATTTCTCTCTATCTTTTCTCTCTCCTATATATCAGTCCTTATTTTCATCCATATTTGTGACCTCATTATTTACTAATTTATATGGCTTTATTCATGTAACTTTGCTCAATCATCTCCCCATTTAACAATTAACTAATTTTTATTATACATTTTCTTTTGTTGATGTAACTTTGCTCAATCATCTCCTCATTTAACAATTAACTAATTTTTATTATACATTTTTCTTTTGTTGAAAATAAATTTTTTTACATAATATATCCTGATTACTGTTTCCCTCCTATACTGCCATCCAGATTTATTCCCTGTTCTCTTTTAAAAAAATTAATGTAAAATAATATAATAAAGAATATTTTCACAAAATTTTTACTATAAACTAATAAAAATTTATAAACTTCAGTAAGATAAAACAAAAATAAGATATCAGAGTTGGACAAGACAATCAGAACAGCCAGCAATTATTCTTGACTGCTAGTTATTTAGTTTAGCAAAATAGCCCTACAGAAGGAAAAATGCCTGAATTGTAAACAATGGCAGTATATGTGAGGGTGGGGTTCTGTGGATATCCAGAAAGCCAGCAGAAAGGCACTATGAGAATGTATGATAGTGGTTTGGGCCATCAGTAGGGATTCTGTGAAAAGGCAAAGTCTTTCATTTGAGCCCTACTACTCAGATGTTAATCTTCCTTCATCTTCCAGCTCTGTACAACCTTCTGGCCTCTTCCAAGTCCCAAGAGGATCATCTCCTGCTCTGTCTGTATCAGAATCTCTTATTTTGTCAACCATGACATTTACTGTCAGGAAAATTTCCCCAAGCCTAGAATGCATATACAAATTTTTATCTGCTTTACTGCTATCTACGCACAGGTATCTATACTCCTATGGTTTGAGTAAGCGTGCTTTCCACAGACATCAGCTCCTAGTTTTCTATAATTCATTAGCATTAAGAAAGCTATGTACATATTTTTTGCAGTTTTTATCTCAGAAAATACTTTCCAGTATCTTACTCACTATGGAAGTAGAGACTGGCTCATAAAATCATTTATGAATGTTGTAGCTGTTGCAGGATGATAGTGACTTCTAGTCATACATTGATTTGTATTTATGTGGTGTGTGCTATGGGCTGGGTCATATTCTAAGTGCTTTACAAACATTGATTTGTTTCATTTTCCTTGCAACTCAATAAAATAAGAAATGCTGTTATCTCCATTTTGCAAGTCAGAAAGCTGCTGTGCATAAGAAATTAAAGAACTACAATTCTACATCTGATCTAAATTTTTAGAAGATTTAATTGGTTTAAAAATATTTGAGAAGAAATACCACAGTCAGATCTACCCCAAAGAGTCATATTTAGAAGGACATTATATACTAAAAAACATAGCCACTCTAAAGAAGAAAATATTGAGATATTTCCCTAGTCACATAGCCAGTAATTACAGAGATGACATTTGAACCCAGCCACGCCTCTCCGAAACCTGCAGACTTAATGAAGATGAGCTGTGTCTCCTCTGAGAAGTTGTGCTAAATCTCTACGCCTCTAATCTCATCATCTAGAAGCTCAAATGCTTCTCTGTTCTTGTCCATTCCATGCCCAGGTCTACAGAAGCTTTATTAGTGCATCATCTCAATTGACATGAGGTTAAAACTCAATAAAGCCCTTGATGATAGAAATGGATTAATAATGCAGTATAGTGGAAAATGTCATTTTAATTAAAATCTGTATAAAATGTGAGGTGAATCCACTTTCTACATCAATCCTACTCAATGGACAGCTTTGCAGTTCATAAATCTAAACACTAAAACAAGTCAGTTAAGGATAACTATTTCCTATCTACTAAAAAATACTTTCTAGGATTTAAGAAAATATTTTAAATCTGATATACAAAAAGCAAATGTTTGAACTGAATTAGCATTTATTCTTCATTTATTTACTTATTGGTTTTTAAGCCAAGATGTATCTATGTAGCCTTGTCTGTCCTAGAACATACTATGTAGAGCAGGCTGGTGTCCAATTCATAGAAATCTACCTGACTCTGCCTCTCAAGTGCTGGATCAAAGGTGTACAATATCATGTCAAACAACATTTATTCTTTAAATATTAATTTGCTTTAAACTAATACAAGTGATGTAATATTTCTGTGTATTTAATTGAATGAAACCAAACCCGAGACAATGTTATGTAAGATTGTTGCAAGATTCTGGCCCAGACTTCCTGGGCTAGGACCAAAGGTTTAGTCTCACTCTCACCCCACTTTGCCTCAAATAATCACACACAGGCTTATATTATTTTTGTGCTGACTGACCTAGCATCCAGGCATATAATTTGCTAGCTCCTTCATCTGAACTCAACTCATCTTGTTCAGCCACGTGGCTTAGTACCTTATCTCATAGCAACATTTCAGCTTCTTTCCTCTGTGTCTGTTGTGTCTCCTTGTCATATCTGTGGTGTCTCTCTCTGGGGGCTCTCTGGCATCTGTTCATGTTCTTCCTGTACTCAGAGTTTTCTTAGTCTGGTAGCCCCGTCCACACTTCCTGTTTGCCTTTGGCCACTCAACTTTTATTAAACCCATATGCAGGATAAATATTTACATTACCAGCATAATTCTACTACATAAGGTTTTGTGAAATGAGATTAAAATGTATGGAAGAGTTTATAAGACTAGCATTGGATGAATTATAGGACATTTCATGTCTAGAATTCACTGATTGTATAGTTAACTTGATTTCATTTTTATTTACACAAGGAAAATTTGAGGTTTTGAATAGTTTATTGAAATCACACTCAAAAGAATGAGACCCAGGAGGAAGAATATTTCTTAAGAGTTTATTTTTTTATATCTGCAAATTAAATTTATTTCATATTTTAACTTTTTCACGAAACTTTCCATGTGAGCAAGAAAACATAATATCTAACACTTTATGTAAAAACAATGAGAACATTTAAAGTGTTGGAATGACTCTTAGTGAGAGTTTTTCATGAATTTAAAAAACCTAATCAAAGGATTTCAATAAGCAGGAGTTTCTACTAGAGTCAAATGTGAACAGCACAAGCTGATATGTGAAAATAAATTATGACATCAATAAGCATTTAAACACTATTGATAATGCTTGGTGAGTCTCCATCAGGATGTTTGACTTATAATTTAAATACTGGCTCTCAAGAAATCAGAAACAAGTGAATGCAAGAAAGTAATACAACCAATGTAAAGTGTAAAATGCCAGAGAATCCTGTAATTCAGAGTCTACTGTTTAAGAAACCATCAGCTTCAATAATCATTCTAAAGTACAAAACAATAAAACATTAGGATCTTACTATTTTCTTTTTCTTTTTTCTTTTTTTAAATTTATATATATATACATATATATATATCATTTGGTGTTTTTACATCATGCACCCCATCAAAATTATCAGGTCTCTCAGAATCATGCCCACTCTTAATGATCTCCCCATTTACAAAACCCGCCCATTCATGCTGCTCATTTACTTATTGGAGCATAATTGAACTCCCTGTGGCCAGACCCTTAAAGAAAACAAGTCTTTCCTCACCCACACCCCTGCCAGAGGCTATCAATGTAGAAGTAAGGCATTGTGACACTTAGCTATGTTCTAGCCTTGAGTTCTTGTGTACAATGACATCTCTCTCCTTTTATTTTTTTTAAAGTCCACTAATAAGTGAGTACATCCCTGCTTCTCTTTCTGAGATTGTGATACTTTGCTCAGGAGCATATCCATCCATTTGCCTGCAAATTTTAGAATATCATTTTTTCTTACTGCTGAGTAGTACTCCTTTGTGTATATTACCACAGGTTGTTAATTTATTCCTCAGTTTAAAGAAAATTTCTAAAAAATGAATGAAATACAGCATTCATAATGTGTAAATGATGTGCATTTATTAAGATAACTAAGAAAAGTTTTAGAATCTTCTATCACATTTTAGGTTAAGAATCATAAAATATACATTTTCCTACCACAGCTTTGCTTGTAATTGGGTAATATCTATATAAACATTTATTTATATGCTGCTTTTAGTAAAGAAATTTCTAGATGTTTTTAGGAAAATAAAAATTTTAAGATTTCTTGAGACCAGGCAGCACTGTACATTGTATTACAATCTATCAAGTGTTTGCCGTATCAGAGTAAAATTAATAATCTCCAAGTTGCCAAGATTCCAGGGAAATCTTTCTGGCCCTGTTGATGAAAGGGAGAGCCAGACAGGCAGCATGCCGGGCTCTCACTTGAAAGCGTTAAATGAGAGTTCCAATGGCCAGCTCATATGGAAGTAGACAATCTTCAAAATGCAAAGAGAGTGGAAGATGCAGCAGCCCCCTTCTCACAAATCAAAAGATTATTCTAGGATGATTTCTACAGAGCTCAATGGCCATGAAAAATTGACATGAACTTCACTTAATTATTCATCTAGAAAAATTCCTTGGAGAAATCAACAAAAATCAAACTGCAAACACACAGAAGAATTGGTCCAAGGGCAAGAGAAGTCAATACCTGCCCTGTCAGAATTGTCTGCCTTCCTCCCAGGGCATGATCTCCCATCTGATAGATAATCCTGGTTTTTTTTTTTTTTTTTTTTTCAATTCAAGTCATTGTTTTCTACTTTTCTCTATTTTCTTGGATACAAATCTACTACAAAAATGCTTATCCCATCATAATCACATTTAAAATACTTTTTTAGGCTACATACATACTTAAGTGAACACTCTGACAGCCTAACCCCTGTGCCCTTTTCACCTGGCACCTTGGGTTTTAAGTCTGAAAATGATGCTGCTGGGTCAGCAGAAGAGATCTCAGAGAAGCTGCATGAAGGCGAGTCTCCCAAGGATGCCCAGATCTACAAAAAGCTGTGTGAAGTGGGATCCGGTGGAGCAACAAAAATCAACTTCCTCTATGTAGTCAATTTACAGGCAGAAGAGTCTCCACAGGAGCCCTCACAGCTCCTGTCCTGCTGTTGGATGGAGAGTCTTTCTCTCCTTGTGCTTCATGCAGTCGATATACACCCTATAGCTTCCTCCCAAAGGGAAAAGCATGCTACATCATCTTTGAAATGTGTGTTCTCAGTAGTGTAAGAGCACTACAGAGTTTTACATTAGTTCTTTTCACACAATTCAATAACAGCAGCTCTTCCCTGGGGGTAGCAGGATTAAAAGCTTACCATGTCACAAGAGACCAAGTCTGTGGCCTGTGCATTGAAACGTGCACAGGCAGGTACAAATAAGCTCATGATTATCAAGTATGGTCAACATTTTTGGAAAAAGCATAATTATTCCTAAAATGCACTTGAGGTCTGATTTGCTCAGGATTAAACTTTCTTTATTAATAAGAACCTGTATGATACTGATTGAATTTTCTTCTCATATTTAGTCATCGCACTGCAGTAAGTGGGGGGTTTTAGTCTGGCCTACAGATCATCATTAGTCACTCCAACACCTGATGTTTCCACATGCTCCTGACAATCCCTGAGATACAAGTGCTCTTTATTTAAGATTTATGGTTAAGCCCATGAATCATCACTATATATAATTCAAAAGCTGACATTTGCCCTTGTGCTATCACATTTTATTTTCCTCTTCAATCAAAGCCTCTATCTCAGTCTTAGAATCTAGAGTTAATTTGCCTTAATAAAATTAATAATGAGGTATGTTTATGAGTCTCATATTTGTACGTGACTTAGAGATTGAATTTGTTAATTAAGAGGAGAAATGCTTACACAGAAAAAAATAATATTATATTAGATAGGCTTATGTATTTTGAGAAAAGATTTGTTTTCTTGAGGCCAAAAGTGATGAATGCAGAAGTCAAATTGAAGAAAGGAGTTTATTGCTTTGGATGGCTGCATGGCTTATAGGTCAAAAACTTTGCTCCAAAAGCTCTGTATACTCTTAAAAAAGTAGGTAAAATTTAGGTACCCAAGTGTTGCTATCTGAACTGAAGAATATAAGCAAGTTGGTCTTTATGCAAAACAAATGGATGGCTAGTTAGTTATAAAGTGGCTGAAATGTTGGAGATGGGTTCTTCCCTGTAAGCAGTTCCAGCAGAGCCAAGATTTCTAGCAGAGTCACATCACAGCTTACCACTGTCCGCCATAGCTCTTTAGATCTTAGAGAATGAAGCATCTGTTGTATTCTGCTGCAAAATATATTTCAGAATCCATTTTGACCTTCCCCAGATTTGCTGTGCCCCATCTCATACATCAACATTTGTTTTCTCCCAGGAAGTGTGTATGACTTGATGAAATTATATTTTTCCATAATTCTTTCATTTCTCTTTTAAAATAAACTACCATCAATAATATATTCTCAGAGATATTTTGAGGGAACATAAGATATATAATTTTTTTTCTAATGCTTTATCTATTTTTCCATGCAGTGTTAATGGTTTTTCTACTGCTACCTTATACATTTTCTGTGTATGTCTACTTGAGTTTATACTGTATTATATGAAAATCATGCTTACAGATATGTGCTACTGATTAGATTTTCAAGAAATTTAATAGCTAATACCACTAATATATTCATTTTTAGATAAATAGTTTATGAATCCAGGCTGTTATTTGGCCAGATGATGTTAGAGTTAATTAAAGTTATGTCTTGGGGCTTCTCCTTGTCTTTTCCTTCTTTTAGCTGATTTCATTTTTATTGAAGAAACACATTTTTATAACTCCCATATGTATATTTCTAGTTCAATATGTCAACAAGATTCAGTTGTCTACTTTGTACCTTTTGGATGATTAAAATTCTTCACATTCATATATTCAAACCAAATTTTGCCCACATTCATTTCCCTTTCCAGTGTCAAATATTTTAGCATTACATTGTCTGTCTACTTGAAGACTAGCTGCTATCCTTGACAATTTCTTTTCTCTCTGAGCACCATGTTCAACTTAATAAATCAGTTTTCTTAGTGATCCAATCTTCTTCACTGTACTCACATTTTGTTTCTGTACCACTAGAACCCTACTTCAAAACACGACCATCTTGTTCACAAATAATGCAACAGATTCCTAATTTCTCCCCCAATTCATTCTATGTCTCTTATTGTTTTCAAAGATACATCTAAATAATGTCCTCAGAACATCTCAGGGGGTTGGGGAGACAGATGCATCTGCCTGTTAAGTGTTTGATGTGCAAGCATGAGGACCTGCGCTCAGTTTCCAAGCATCCACAGGAAAGCTGGGCTTGGAGGTGCACATCAGCTATCCCAGCATTGGGAAAAACAGATACATGGGTTCCAGGGGTTTCCAGGCCAGCTAGTCCAGCTGAACCAGAGAATTCCAGGTTCAGTGAGCTATCCTTTCTGAAAAAGTAAGGGAGAGGGCTGGGGCAATGGCTCATCAGTTAAAGGAGTGTTTCCTGGTCTTTCCGAGGGCCTGGATTCAGTCCCCAGCACTTACGTAATAACTCACTCCATCTATAATTTCAGTTCCAGGTGATCTGAGTCTCCATTATGTTTTCCATGAGCTTCTATATTCATGTGGTGCACATAAACATATGTAGGCACACACACACACACACACACACATTTTAAAACTAAGGTCCAGACTTAGTGGTTGAGCTGCAACCTGGGGTAGTACCTTTCAGTGCTACCAGGGGAGAAAGGTAACCACCAACCCAGCTGTGAGCCCTGAGATCTCCAATGGTGACCTGCCTGCATGACACACTGGTGCTAGAGTGCCACAAAGTTGTGACAGCATCCAAGCACTCTTGTTAGATTTAAGCCTACTCAATGAAATAAAAACCAATGCCTAACACTAATAGGGTGGCCAAAAATCTGAAACTAGATAGGCATTGGGCCCAGGAGAAAACTAAATACTATTGTTCTGCTAAATGAACATAGCAATAAAATGACTCCTAAGGGTATTCTGATATACTTATAGATCAGTACCTTTCTTGTTCAGCCATCATGGAAGAAATTTCTCCATACAGTAGATGAGAAGTAACACAGAGACCCACAAGTAGACAATGTACAGAGAACCAGAGATTTGGGAACACTCTGTCATTCCTAAGTGAGATGTCTTTATCTAGCTCCTCCCTTCAGGGATTAAGGGAGCTGCATAGAAGAGGAGAAAGATCATAAGACCCAGGAGGGATGGCTAGGAAACAGAGTCTTCTAGAAATAACAGTAATGATGCACATGTGAACTCACAGAAGCTGTGGCAGCATGCACAGGGCCTACACAGGTTCAAGCCAGAAGAGATTCTAGAAGAGTAAGTGGCCGTGGGCTTCCATCTCTAACCAGAAACCATCTTCAACTGACATTTGCTTATCACAGAAAAATTAGTTATCTCCAGTGAAGTCTCACTGGGTATATTAACCACACTGCAGGGTAAGCTTCATGCAATGGTATTTTTGTAGACTTGGTCTCATGTTGTTTTGTTTGGGAATATTTTACTTTACTAATCTTTTACAAATATGCTTTCTGAATTTTTATGGGTTTGATTTGTGTGTGTGTATACTTATTTTTATTATTATTATGTTTCCTTTGGGGTTTTATTTTATTTACTTGTTTGTTTTCTAAAAAGAAAGAGAGAGACAAAGTTGAGTTAGGTGGGTGGGACGGTGGGAGGATTTGGAGAGTGTTGGGCAAAGAAAGCTATGATCAAAATATATTATATGAAAAAAAATCCAATTAAAAAATAAGATGGAAAGTTCTGAAGGTAAACTTCCCAGTGTTGATCTCTGTTTCAGCTTGAGAAGCTATGCAGCTAATGAGCTCTGTCTGCTTTGGAGTCTCCCCATCCTCATGGACTTGTCTGCAGCTCAGACTTGCTTGTCCCCTGCTCCCAGTCCTACTGCATAGATTTTGAAAAGGGCTATTTTCTTTCCTTTACTAACCACCATTCAACTTACTTCTCCTTTGAGTTCCTCAACTGAGCCAGCATATATGTCTGTTTCTATCATTGATTATAGTATATTGCTGGTTACAGTTTTTAAATAATAATCACATAATCTATCTCTTCATATAAAATCTATGTACCATGAATCTAAGGATTGTCTGTTCTTATTGTGGCAGAAACAGTCACAGGCAAGACGGCAGTGACATTTGCTAAAGAAGTGAACAGGAAAACCTGGGTAATATTACTAATATGTTATGCACAGATTATTAATTTATTGGATAAAGAGAAGATGAGCCCTCAAACTCTTATATTCCTAATTTCATAGTAATACAGATATGATTAAAATCTCACTGTTCGCCCTCACTTGGCCATCAAGTCAATATTCAAATAGCAGAGAATTACTAAACAGAACACTTATATTAATGTGACTATGTTTACTAATGTGTATGTGAATAATTTGAGATCAGAAACACAGAAAATGCTTAAGAACAGAATGTTTTTCTTTTTGGCTTTATTGGTGTTGGAGAATCGACAGCTTGGTGAGAAGAACAGCCGTTAGCTTTGCTGCAAGATCTTCTGGCTCCGTGGGAGTGACTTTTCTACTGAGGTTTCACTGTGATGTCCTCTTAGACACTGGTCATTCTCCCTTTGTGGATGAGTCTAAAGGAAAATAAAGTTTTCCAGAGCAAGACTCTTAATTTGTAAACATAAAAATTGACATAGAAGAATACTAATTTCTTAAGACAGAAAATAAAATAAAAAACAGATACTGATCAAGAAAATGAATTTTAACTACTAAAAGCTAAGAATAAAAATAGTTTAAAATCTGAAAAGAAACTATGTAATAAAGAGTCTCAGTTAAATTTCAGGATTTTGTCATCAATAAAATGTTATTGCTTTTAGGTAATCCTTGACAGAAATAAATTTTATTAAAATATACATATTAGACTTATTTTCAACTATGTGCATATTATATTATTCAAGCATGGATGAAATTTTTAAATATATTAACATATAAAAGTTTATAAATATGCAAGAAATAAAGTTTATATCACATGTGTACATATTTGCAGATATTTCGAATTTTAAAGACAGACTTTTCTTAACAATTTTTATCTTTACAACACTTTGATAAAAGGTCTCATCTTTTGTGTGCATATATTTGTTCCTTCCCTTTTTCTGGCAAGTGATACTAGCGAATTATTTAGGCATACTATTTTTGATATCACCTCAAATTTGGAAATGTTTTATGTGGTCTTTCCTATTTTATCTTGAATTTCTAGACAAATGCTTCATTTTCAAAGTCTCTTTTTTTTTTAAAGTAAATGATTACTAGTTAGAGATATTTCGCTATTATGATATCATACACTCTTATTTCTGTATAAGTAAACTCTTAGTTGAATCCTTATAAAAATTTTTCTTACACTTTTTCTCCAGTAATTGTGGTTTGTTTTGTTGCTTTAGCAAGAATTCTCCAGAAATCCCAGGTTGACTTGGTTTGGAACTTAACTGCATAGTCAAATATAGCCTTCAATATGTGATTTTCCTTCCTCGGCAGCCATCCCAAGGACTAGACTGCAAGACTGTGCCACCATGCCTAGATAATAATCTAATTATCATGAAATAAGTTACAATTGTGTTTCTCCACACCCACACCCCAGCCAAGCAAACACAAGCAGATTCCATACAGCATCTTCTAGTTTAGCATTCATCCATTTCTCTCTACTCTCAGTTGCTTCTACGAGGCTGGCCTCCCTGTGATTGATGTAACCTCGACTATATTTGTGCTAATTGGTGACTAAAATCAGCTTTTTCTCCCACAAGTTGCTGTGGGATACTGCTCTTGTACATTGTAAAGATTTTTCACTAGTATTCGTTTAATAAAATGCTGATTGGCCAGCAGAGGCAGAAGTAGATGCAAGGCTACCAGACTAGGAAATTTCTAGGAAGAGTAAAGGCAGAGCAGCAGACATGAGCCAGAAGCAGAGAAAAGAAGATGAGAATGCTGCACTAAAGCAAACATACCAAGCCTCATGTCCAAACATAAATAGAATCATGAGTTAATCTAAGTGTGAGAGCTAGATAGTAATATTCTTGAACTACTGGCCCAGTAGTTACTATAAGCCTCTGAGTCAATTATTGGAAGTTGGCTACTGGGTCTTTGAGAGTTTCTGCTCAGACAGAAACTTACAACTATAGATGACACTCTGATATGGGACATATTCATCTATATAAAGCCTGAGAACACTTAAAAAGAGTTATAGAACACAGACATGGAGCCAAACAGCTTCCTAATTGTGTCTCTCAAGTGGGCCATGGTATAGAGATGCTGTGGCCTTTGAGTCTGAGTTGCAAAATGATGGGTTCACAAAGTCTAATAAGAGACTTGGTACAAGCACAAGCTGTATATGATGGATTTAAGGTTTCTTCTCATACAGACAAAAAGGGAACAGAGTCAAGCATGACTTGTTGATAACAGCCTTTTATAGGGTAGGCTCTGATGGCAGCAAGCAAAGGCACAGCTCTCTTGACTCGAAGTTAGTGGCAGAAACCTCTTGGCTCTTTTACAAGCCATGCTGACAAACACTTAAATGAGATTTATAAGCAGTAGGCATCAGTACTCTTCTTGGTGGCAGTGTGAACCCTAAAATTCCCCAGATGGGGTAGTAAATATAGCTTCTGCCAATACCTCTGTTACAATGCTAAACACCCCCAGATCAAAAAGCTGGGTAGAGCCAGGAACCGTAGCTGAAACTTGAGTATAGGGAAAGATAGAAATATATAATAAAGACAGATACAGATGAAAAAAAAAAACTTCTAAATGTTTTATAGTGTGTTTAAAATATGCATAGGATTAGGACAAAGAAAAGGATATTAAAGTCCTGTAAAAATAATAAGAAGAAGCAGCAATGTAAAAATGGAATACACACAGTCTGGATACTATATGTTACTCTTTTGTCTTTGAGTTTTCTAGATTTTGCGGGTATTTTTTGACTGCTGAGGAAGGAGCAAAAGCTGCTAAGAGACATTAGATTATAAAAGCTATTGGATTAATCAAATTCAACCTATATATTTTGAAAAATGCCTTGACTTCAAAATTCAAATCAAAAGATATG
This sequence comes from Sigmodon hispidus, assembly GCA_004025045.1. NCBI lineage: Eukaryota > Metazoa > Chordata > Mammalia > Rodentia > Cricetidae > Sigmodon > Sigmodon hispidus. Next base: position 105,156 of record PVIH01004316.1, read on the forward strand.
CTACTTTGGAGAAAAGGCTTTCTTTTTATTTCCACAGAAAATGAGAAGCTGTAACTCATTCCAGGCTAAAGAAAACAAGGTTTGATCGAAGATCCTTTGAAAAGTCTCCAAGGGGAATGGATGGCCTAGATGATCCAACATTTCAGAGTAGTTCTGTTACAGTTTCCTCTGAGTTCTGTACACAGAACAGCTTCAAGGCTGCTGACTGAGATTATTTAGCCTCACAGAATACTCCACTCAGGACTTGTCCATAATCATAAATATTCTTTCAGTCCCCATAAGATTTTATCAGTGCCCTCAATCAGCAGGAAGTAGTTTTGAAAACTACTCCCACATTCTCCAAAAAAATAGATTATGGATATTTGTCTTTGTTTAGAGTGTGGGTAATAAGTTGTGGATAATGGTCAGGAAAGGGGCTAAGAAAAAGAGATTAGCTTAAGAATTATTTTTGAAAAGAAAAAAAAGGGAAGTACTGTGGGATATTGCTCTTGTATACTATAAAGATTTTTTACTTGTATTGGTTTAATAAAACACTTATTGGCCATTAGACACAGGGCAAATAGACTAGGAGAATTCTGGGAAGAGAAAAGGCAAAGCAGCAGACACTAGACAGAAGCAGAGGAAGAAAGATGAGAATTCTGGATGAGCCAAAATGTACCAAGCCACATGGCTAAATATAATCAGAATCAAGGGTTAATTTAAGTGTAAGAGTTAGATAGTAAAGCCTGAACTATTGGCCCATTCATTGCTATAATATTAAGCCTCTGAGTCAATTATTTGGGAATCAGCTATTGGGTATTTGAGTTTCTGCCAGAACAGAAACTTATGGCTACAACAAGTTGCCTCTTGCTAGTGTATTTTTATCACAGCAAGAGAAATGGAACTGCTCACTTCTCCACAGCATTGGGGTCCTATTCATGGTCAAATTGGAGTAGAAACTGGAGAAAACGTAGAGTCGGAAAACTTAGACCTAGCACAGAGTATTTATAGTCCACTTTGAAATTCTTAATTGTGGGTAGAGAATTAGAATAAGTTAGAACTAGGAGGCAAAACCACACCTTTCCTAAAGGAATCCCTCCAATGTAGGCGGTCAGGCCTGCCTTATAGTCTTTGTAACCAAATTAAAATCTGTCCCCAAAGCAACACATGATAATAGCCTATGTGTTGACTCACCTGAATTCAAAACCCATTCTGGTGTTACTCATTACAGAACTATACACAGGTCACTTATTCTCTCCACCTCTTGTCTCAATATAATGGAAATAATAATAACTACAAAATAATGCTTACTCAGTTACTCATTACATAGGAAATGCTCCTTGGTGAATACGTTGTCTCACAGAGAGGCTTACTATCCCTTTTCAATGTTTGTTGCATAATGTTATTTTGAAGATTGAATGCCAACCTGTATGTAAAGAAGCAGGAAATTTCTCTGCAGTTTGGCAATTACTAAGTAGATCTATCATTTTGTTTCTAGCTAGTTAGTGTCCCTTCTGTATATGTGTAGTGGGCAACTAATTGGAAGTAAAAGGGACCCCATCAAAAGCATGGACATGGCAACTGTGGAGGGAAAGGAAGATGTGTTATTTGATGAGAATCTCCATGGAAATTGTGATTCCCCCACCTCCAAGCAAAATGAGCTCCTACTGAGTCTCTCAAGTCTCTGAAGGATGGGGCAGGGCCTCTGTGCCCTCAGTGAATGCCAGCTTAGCAAAACACCTTCTACTGTATGCCCCATCATACCTGAAGAATGATGCCTGAAATAGTAGACTAGACACTATTTCAGGTATCATTCTTCAGGTATCACATCCCATATCTGTGCAAATATGGGATTCAAAGGTCTCACAGTACACACAGCACTTGTCTTTACAGAACTTTTCAGAAGTGATGATTTTGTGTGGATTTATTTCTGATTTGTTTAATGATTATTGACCTTCCTGGGATTTAAGCTTCATTAAGACAGGGATCATGGTTTTTTTTCTGTCTTACCCCAGAGCCTAGTACACTGACCAGCTCATGGATAAATATACTGCAAATATTGGTTAAGTAACAATGTAGTACCAACTAGGAGAATCATCACTGCCTATTAGGAATTGAAGGGTATTAAAGAAGTTTATTGGACCCAAAAGGAACATAAATTCTAGGTTAATTTAACTGAGGAAGTGGCCAATTCTGGTTAGAGGACCATAGAAAATTTATGTTTATTAAGGGGAAATGAAAACAAGAAGGAAGACAGAAAAATAGGACAATACTTATGTCCTGGTATAATACTGAATTATAAAACATGAATGTGTAAGAAGAGCTGAACAGACTGTATGGAAAGAAAGGATAGATTTATAATTGTAAGATATGTGCCTTTAACAGATTCATTGATAAAATGCTAATGATGTGGACACTTTTCTGTAAGAGCAGGTCAGAACTATATACTTGAAGCAAAGAAGGACATATGATATGTATGAGACAAAGCTGATATAGGAAGCTAAAATTATTTCAGGTATTTTGATCATACAGTAATTTAAGTGAGGACTAAGTAATTAAAAATGGCAACAGTTGTAGAAATGAGCTCCAAGAAGAACCTCTGAGGATGCCTGTGAATGCATCTCAATACAGAGAGAGACAGATGGAGAGAGAGAAAGAGACAGAGACAGAGGTGATCTAATTACTATATTATAGGTGTAAGGTCAAAGTATTTGATAAGGCCAACCATGGTATCCACCACTTCTTTAAGTCTGTGATGAAATGCTAGTTGATGTGGGGTTAACAATGATTGAATAAAAGAAAATTCCACTGATTTCTAATCCCCAGTTTATGGCATCTGAACTAACACGGTCCTTTCAGCTGAGACAGAAAATTCAGCAGACCACACATAGGATTCCTTCCTTATGGGTTAGTGGATAATCATACATACCCTTTAAAGTAGATGATCAGCATGTTTTAAAAATCCTTCAGAAGTTGCACTTACATTGTGGCAGCATTTAACTCCTAGTATGAACTTGGTACTGCACGCTCAGTGTACCTTCCAAGTTATTTCCCTTGTAAGGAAATGAGAATTAATTTGGGGTAAAATAAAATATAACTTCTGAAATCATATCATCATAGTGTTTTAACTGCTCAAAATTATCCCTAAATATTGGATGTGATCACCATAGTTTTATAATTTTAAAATATCTGAAGGAAATATTGCCTATGGGCATTAACTTTCTAAGACTATCATACACAGCCAGTAATCACCAAATCCATTCACCTAGTTTACATAAAGCCATAGCCTGTCTACTGCCTACATTCTAGCCTACATTTTGCTTTTTACAGTCCTTCTATTTGAACTAAAAATCAGGATCTTCGCCAGTAACAACCACCTCCAATGTTTTCAGTATTGCTACCATCACCCTGGCAACACAGAAGACAGGACATAAATAGTGGCTCTGCCAAATGTATCTATTGCCTTGTTATGCTTATGGAAGTCAGTGTTGTCAGGGGAGTTTAGACAAAAGTTGAAAGAAAATTTTGACCTAGTAACGGCAAGAAATTTTTCAAAAATGCACTGATGTTTTATTTATTTAAACAAGTATATTGAAATGCAAATGAAGTATAAATTCCATTACAGTTGAGAAAAATCTCTTTTTGTCTCAGTACCAAGACCAGCAGATCATCAATAAATACCTATTGAATTAAAGAATTTCTCTAATATAAGTATGCATTTTAAAAATCAAAGCCAAAAGTTTAATATAATTGGAGCCATTACTTCAGTAATTTTAAACCAAGGTTCGTTATGTAGTTCCTCTGGAAGACGGTTTGCCTCACAGTCATGGAGCCCTGGATTTCACTGGCAGCATGGCCTAAACCATATAGAAGGGTATACGCATCTTACCTCCAGCACAGGGCAGGAAGAGGGAGGAGAATTAATAGTTAGGCAACATAATGAGCTTGAGGCCACCAGTTATATGAGACCCTGTAGAAGAAGAAAATTATTGAAAGCATAGTCTAGAATGTTTTTGAAATCACAGAACTGGAAATGGATGCCAAGACAATTCATTATGTGGTTTTAGTTAACTATAGGAATATGAAGTAGTCTGAATAGTCACCATCACCACTCCATTGCTAAATATAAAATAGACACTTCTTTTTGTGACAATTAACCTTACAACCCCTTAACCCACAGCACATATGATAGGTATTTTTGCTAAGAAAACCTAGACCCTAAAAGATCAACAAAATGTAGCATGATCCTTCAGCTAGTCAAGGTAAAAGAATCAGGCCTACCCTGAAGTGATGATTACCAGCTTACATAATAATCCTCTAGGTGTTCCTTACAAACATTTGTGCTACCCAAGCCTTTCTGGAGCTGGATCACACCATGGTGCCAACCCAGTTTTACTCTCTATAAATCTGTTATTCATGTTCCTTACTAGTGATCTTGGCATTTTCCCATGATGTAGAGGGTCTCTATTTTCAAAGGAGAGTAACTGTGGAAAGAAAAGCAGCAGAGGATTTCCATGTTGGTACCAAGGACTACTTTTGAAAGTAGAATTGATTTATGGAAACACCCCTGTGTGCAATGTATTTGCATCACTTCAGAAAGAGTAGCCTGATGTCAAATAAGCACTGAAGTGAGAATCTTCTGTGGAAACACAAATGCACTACTGACCTTTCATTTGAAGAAATAGCTTAGCATAGTAGAAATACCATGGAATTTGGAAGTTGTGAGCCCAGGTTTCCATCTTCCATCCAACATTTACCCTTCTCTTGCTTGGGCAGATTACTTTGAGACTGACTTTTTCAGTAAAATGCAATGTAAAATAATAACAATCTTTGGCTTTTCTAAGTGCTAAAATTCAAATTGGTAAATAGTGAAGTAATTTACAAGTAGAGGGATATACAAGCAAAATCTTGAGTTGCACAATTACCCTGGCATCAATGGTGGAACATATTCAATACAAGTCCTGGTCCTCCAAGATTAACATCAGTAGGGAAATTGTGGTGTGTAGGTACATTCTATGATATTTATGAAACAACAAAAATGCACAAAACACATTTATGAAGACACATTTCCATTATGAGATGTAGCAATGTAAGTTATTTATGATCATAATGACATAGTGATTATTATGGTTATGCAATGACAGAATACAGTGTACACAATCAAAGGTTTTAATTTTACATAAGGGAAACTAAGCATAAAAAACACAAAGAGTCATAGCAAAGGTAAAATAAAAATATTCTTGAAATTAGAAATGAATACCTATAATCCAAGGAATGGTTTTTCAGGTCACTTGGGTACGACTACATAGCATGCTTCTAAAAGGTGGAAGTTCAAGATAAATGTTCTGGCATTCTGTAAGTTGAAGTTTTTGTGTCCCACAGCTGCTCTCAAATAATCACACAGAGGTTTAATATTAATTACGAATGTTCTATCAATAGCTCAGGCTTATTACTAACTAGCTCCTACACTTTAAATTGATGCATATTTTTTATTTAGGCTCTACAATATGGTGATACCTTCATTAGCATGGCACAGTCATCTCCTGCTCCCTCTGTGTCTACTGGCAACTCCTCTGACTCAACCCTTCTTCTTCTTCTTCTTCTTCTTCTTCTTCTTCTTCTTCTTCTTCTTCTTCTTCTTCGTCCTCTATTTCTACTTCTTCCCATAATCCTTAGTTTGGCTCTCATGCCTAGCCTCCTCCTGTCCAGCTATAAGCTAGACAGCTCTTTATTAGGCTATGAGAGTATTCATGGTCATAGTGTATAAAAAGATTGATCCACAGCATCATTCATCTGTCTTGTTAGGATTTAGGGGAGCACTTTCTTCTGGACTTGTAGATGGTTGCCTTCTGAGATATATGATAGATAGACAGACAGACAAGATAGATAGACAGACAGACCGATAGATAGATAGATAGATAGATAGATAGATAGATAGATAGATGATAGAGAGAGAGATAGATGATAGACAGATAAATGATACATAGTGACAGATAGATGATAGGTAAATAGCTGGATATAGATACATAGATAATATAGATAGATAGGTAGATAGATAGATAGATAGATAATAGATAAGTAGCTGGATGTAAATAAATAGATGATAAATGACAGATGGATAAAGTATAGCATGTCTTCGGTGCTATTGAATAATGACTAATCTGTATTCTTAATGGAGTAAAATAAAGAGAAGTAGAGGTGCTTGGTTTGTACAGACAAAATGTAGGTACAATTTGTAGATCACAGATATCTGCAAAGAGCTGTAGTGACTAATAGAGTAGAAGTCAAGAGAAGATAATACAAATACATGTTTTGTTAGAAAGATTATGATGTTTCAAAAATACTGGGGAATATTGTTATTAATCATATATTATTAAAATGTTGGTATCAAAACAAATTACATAAACCTCCATTTTAGAGGTCTGTGAAGAAACAAACTCTGTCATCTTGAGATACTATAATAAAATACCCTGTTCTAGGCAAGTTGAGTAGCGGATTTTCCCCTTCAAACTTCTGGAAGGTGAAAATGTGAGATAAAAGTTCTAGCAGCCATCTGTCTTGATAGGGTTATAGCAAGCACTGTCCTCTAAGTGTGTATATGTCTGTCCTCTTCCTGTAATATGAGAAAGAGCGAGAAAGAGAAATGATAGCGAGTAGTTAAGAACATAATAACAGAATGATCATTATGTTTGTTTTATAATGGTTTAAAGAAGTTTCTCCTAAAAGACCTCATCTGAACTTAAGTACTTCTCAAAGGTCTCATTTACATCATCATCACCTTGGGAGTGAGGGCCACTTCCTCTGGGCTTTGGAAAAGCACAGCACCCCCTCCTGAGGAGTGAGAACACCATGACTGGCTCTCAAACAGAACAGATGATGACATAGACACCACTAAAACTAAAGTTGTCATTAAGTCAACTGCCTAAACTATTGCGTTTACTTCTCCAAATGCCCTTAAAGACATCACACAACACAAAAATAAATTCAGTATTCTGGTGGGAAATTATAAAATGTAAAGGTAATTATAAAATGTAAATGAAACTTCATAACTGAATCCAAGCTACCGTTCTCAGCAACAGTCTCCTGTGGTGAAAACATGCTGGAAGTTACAAAACAGACACACCAACACTTATATTAATCTCATGCTGGTTTGCCTAAGGCTCAGGCATATTGCTAGGTAGCTCTGTATCTTAATTCAACCCATCTCCATTAATCTGTCTTGCCATATGGCCCATGGCTCACCTGTGTTACATGTTGATTCTTGGGTGGCTGGATGGCATCTCTTTTGACACTGCCCTCTTTCCCCTATCTATGCTTTGATTTCTCCTTCTAAGGTGCCAGCCATAGGCTAATACAGTCCCTTTATTCACAGTATAAAGACACCCACATCAGGGGTGGATCCAGTAAAACCTTAGAGTAACACCAGCTGGAACAATAAATACAAGAAGCATGGTCAGCGGGAAAAGTTAACTAAATTGACTGTCTCTGGAGGAGAAGGTGACTTAAACACTAGCTTCCAGGATTAGGATTCAACAAAGACTTTATGGATGGACAAAAATCATGCGTGCAGGCATGCACTCATGTATGCTTGCATGCATGCATGTATGTGTGTGTATGCGTGTGTGTGTGTGTGTGTGTGTGTGTGTATTCATGTGATATCACCATTGAATTGACTCTTGAACTCCCAAACTTCATCTAGAAAAGCAAGAGAAAGGTAAGGTGGGTGTATTCATCTCCATCATTTTTCTTGACAAACTCTCTTATTGAGGCAATGAAATAATTGCCAACTAATAGAGAAGTTTCAAAACTTCCTCTCCCTGATCTTGACCTCCAGTCAGCTACAAGAGTTTGAAATCCTTCCTTTTTAAACACAGACACAAAGCCCACCAGATGGCGCCAAAACTACAGCCGGCGCCATAAAATGAGTTCAGAGACCAGCACTGGAAATCAAGAGTCCAGGACAGATCAGTCCTGGTATCTAACTAACAATAACAACAACAAAAAACCTTGTTCTGTGCAATTGAATTTTTGAATTTTTAAAGCGCATTTTTTAGATTACACGAGGTTTTCCCATTTCCCATGGTTAGAATCATTCTCTGTCCTTCCAAATAAAAAGGATCAAATTTTTTAAAAAAAATAAATCTTTAGGCTATAGGCGAAAGAAAGCCTGAGGTCTCAGAATTAGAAAAGGTCAGGCATGATGTCCAAGGCCAGCCTGGGCTACTAACCATAAGTTAAATAAGCTGTACTCCCAATTCCTTCCAATTTTTCTACTTTTACATTTTATGAAAGCCAAGAGAAATCATTCTAAATTCCCAGAGCTAAGCATTCCCAACACAGTGCATTTAATATAATGATGCCAACCACTGTGTTCACCCTAACATTGACTAGACAAGTGGTACCCATTTTCCTACTGGTTGTTATGTTTATCATTCTCTAAAGGATGCTAAACCACAAATAACATAATGACTTCTGGACATCCAACCTTTTTCTTGGAGCTATTGGGAATCTGCCTCTTGGAATTTTGTCTAAGATGAACATTTACACAGAGAAATCATACTTCTTATTTTTTGTCTAGTTTTTAAAGTGCAGGAGCCATCCAAGTCCAGGATGCCTGTTATGATTAACAATGGGAAATATTGAAGGGTCTACTTCAGAGATTGAGTGTATCAGTGATGGTTTTCACATACCTATTGATATGTAGAAACTCAGACATTATTAAATCTTTTTAATATTCAATATGCTGTTACAAAACCAATTGCCAACACTCCAATAGAAATACAAAGTTGCTATATGTATATTCACATATATACATACAGTTGTAAATAGTTTTTTAAGTGCTAAGCTGGAAGTTGTCTCAGAGAAAAATAAATCAGAAACATTCATTTTGAAAATGAGAAATCTGATCTATAGAAAGAACCCATTGAAGATGCTAGCTAAGAAGCAGAAAAGGAAGCATTAGAGAAGTTAATGCTTGCTCAAGTTTGCCTCTTAAACCAGCAATTTAACAAGTTGTTTTGACAAGCCTCAGAGAGATGCAGGCATTAGCTATGTGGTGTCAGGTGAGAACAATCTCTCTGATGGGCTCCTCCACTGCCTAATTCTGGGTATAGATTTACCTCATTTCCATTTTCTGAAGGCTGTGCTATCACAGGGATGAGATTTTTTTTCTTGTCAGAAAAGTGTAAATGGTCAATACCAAAACCACTGAGGTGAAGCAAACCTCATTTTGAATTCAAAATCACTGATCTATTATGTGATCCTGGGCTAATTACTTGCTCCCTTATTTAATTTCCTTGTGTAGTTGTTTCTTCATCTCTAAAGGGAGCAGAAATAACACTTCATTTATAGGGGCATGTTAGAGTGTGATTCTGTGCTTATAATGTAGTCTGACACTTAGGAAACCGCCAACAGTGTTAGTTGCCATCCCAGTGTCCCAGCATTATTTAAGATAAGTTTATATTAATTTTTTATATCAATGTAAATTGAATATAAAATCTTAAAATGCAACTTTAGCCCTCAAATATTGACTCTTTAATTTGTCACTATTATATATAAAAGGAGAGCCACTAAGGGGTGAGAAAAGAATGGAGTGATGAGGATATTGGAAATAATACTATTCACCATTACATGCAAAAAGAAGAAAAAAGCAGAAGGCTTGGAAGTCATGTGAACACTTACTTCCATTTGAAGAAAACATGTTTTGAAATGCTTTGAGATTTCATTATTAAATGTTCATTGCAGAGATTTAAACATTCAATGCAAACTTAAGTATCTCATTTAATTCTACCCTCTGAAGAGAGCTAGTTTTGTGTATGTTCTACAAAGTTTATATAAGTTATTTACTGTGTCATCTCTTGTAATCTTTTCTTTACATCTGTACAAACTTGAGGGGAATGAGGGACTATGCCATACACTTACTCCTCTGACAGTGGGGAAAGCAGAGACATGCTAAGGACGCTCTTTCTGTATGCTGGGAATATGTGCTGCTACCACTGGTTAATAAAGAAGCTCTTTTGGCCTATGACAAGGTATAACCAAGTGGGAAATCCAAGAAAGATAAAGGATGAAGGAAGGCAGAGTCAGAGGAGACACTGAGAGCTGCCAGGGAGCCAGATGTAATGGAACACAGGTCAAGCCATGAGACATGTGGTGACACAGATAATAAAAATGGGTTAATTTGAGATATAAGAACCAAGTAGCAAGAAGCCTGAGCCCTACACCAAACAGTTTGTGATTAATATTAATCCTTTGGCTGGTTATTGGGTATAGGTAGAAGGGAGATATTTCTCTAGCTAAACTTGTGTAAACATTCTATATAGCACTAAAGCATCCAAGAATATGTTCCAAAAGTGTTAGGACTAGTAGTGTTAGTGGAGTAGACAGATGTAAAGAAATAGTAGCATAAACCACTATGATGAGTTAGGAATATAAAGAATATGGCCGCTTAACTCCAGCAGTAGAGCTGAGAAAATGTCACTTGATCTATTTCAAAATTATAGCCCAAAAGATACATGTGTGATCAATGGGAAATAAGCTTTGCTAAGCAACCAAGTGGAAAAGCGTGAGATAGAAACTGTCATTTGCTAGGTTTGGGAACACTGCAGAGGAATCTTGTTTGTAATGGAGACAGAGGGTGGCATTTGCCCTTTTATGTGGAGTTGCACAGAGATTTCTGGGATACAGATAGAAATGGAGAACCATCAGCATGTTGTGGTCTTTGAAATAATAAGAATGGGTAACATCACCTAGGGAGGTTAAGCAGAAAGAATTTGAAGGTGTGAGACAGTCAGCTGGATTTTGCAAACCCATCAAAGAGTAATAGGAAGGGAGGGCAGGAAGCCTGAGAAGCTTGTGAGGAAAGTACAATGTCCTAGCAGGACTGTGAATGTCTGTCATCCAGATCCCACAATGGAGCATCACCCAGACAACATCACAATATGGAAGTCATTCTTGACTCCACCACTCAGTTAAAAACTACTTTTATACTTTTCTAAATCTTTTTATGTTGTGAATGCTTCTTCATCCTCAATAATAATGCCACTGGCTTCAGTGTGAAAACAATTAGAAGAAGAACTATACAATGCTGCCTGCTTGCTATGTCTCCTGCCCCTCCAGTTATAGGCTCCCTGTGTTCTTAACCTTACCTAGACTGTGCATGAGGTCCTGTGTATGTGATCATGGCTTTAATCGCACTTCTATCCATCACTGTTTTCTGTATATGTTGATCTGAGAACACACACTTCTACAATTAATTTATTATAGAGATAAAAAATTAAAATATGACCATATTAAAGAACTTCAAGTCTTTTTATTTTAACTTTTTATTTGTAGTTATGTTTGTTTTGAGATAGGTCTCATTCTGTAGCTCTGGTCTGAAATTCACTGTGTATCTCAGGTTTCTGATGAACTTACAATAATCCCCCTGGCTCAGTATTTTGAATTCTGGGAGCACAGCAGTGCCCTGGGAATCAAATCATTTGACTATTGTAACTCAGTGACTTTTTAATCACAGATCACAGACTTTCATATAGCCTCTGGTCTCATTATTCTTTGCTTACAATCAGAATCTACTCTATTCAAATTTATCTTTTTAAATGTGAAAATTTGCTATTCTAACTCTATGGTTTAACTCTGTGTGTGTGTGTGTGTGTGTGTGTGTGTTTTATATCTTTATGTAGGTAGAAGGCTTTGGCTTCCCTGGTACCAGCACTGCCTGGTGATGAAGATAGATTCCCTTGGCCTGGACTAGAAGAGCCCACACTTTGCCAGTTTGGGAAAAGCTGCCACATGATATCATATCTACTTCCACATCTCAGGGCCTGTTGCAGCCTTTGTGTGACTTCTCCAGGAAATACAGCTTTCAAACAGCATATCAACTGCAAAGATTTCATTTTCAGTTAAAGGGACAGGCCTGGGTCATAAAGTTAGAAACAGTGAGTAGAATTTTTTTTTCTCTCCTGAAGAAATTTAAATTTCAACAAAGATAGCTTGATCCAAAGAGCACATAGTAGTATGTTGCAGTAAGTTCTGAAATACTGCATCATAGGGACATGTTTGGAGGTATAGTTAGGCCAGCACAGAGGTATGAGGGAATTTGGGGCAAAGACGACTAATATTTATAAACAAAAGAACTTGAAGATGGGGTGAACTGAGAAACATTGTCTTGTGCACATGGCATGGCCATGCAGTTGTGGACTCACTGCAGCTATGAATACCTGTTTACAATCAATACAAGAACAGTCCACATTTCTAAAGAAGGTATTACTTGGACTGAGTGGGTTACAAAAAACAAAGGAACAAAGGAAGACCATGAAGGTGGAAAAGAGATGTGTTGGACTATGTATTGGGGATGTATGAGCTTGATAGGATCAAAATACATAGGACTCGTGTGTGAAATTGTCAAAGAATAAAAACAACATTAAAAAAACCCCACCAACCCCAGCATAGGAAGATGGAGGATACAATGGAAAGGAATTATGAGAAACCAGAAGATTCCAACGTCATGGAAACAGGTCATTTAATGTGTTTCTGTGTAGCAGTGTAGGGGAAGGAAAGTTACAATTAGAATGCTACATTTAGAAGAAGAAATAAAAGAAAATTTTATGAAAGAAATCTGACCTAGTTGCTCAGGAGTCTCTGAGAAGGTGATTTTCCAAACCCTTTCATTCTCTAAATGGAAGGCTGATATGCAGTCACAGAGTCGACACTCTGATTCATTAAAAATGGGGACGGGATGGGGGTGGGGAAACTAGACAAGAGACTGAGGCATGGGATCCTGTCATGATATCTGAGGGAAAAGTTAGGTCTTCCACCCTCTTGTGCTGACCAGATTCCCAGAATATACATGTCCAAGTCCTAGAAGTACAGAGAGGTTCTGGTAACTTCTGGCAAGTGTTTGAGTTGAAACTGGCTCATTTTTAAATGTGAAACAGTTATGTGTCCATAACCACAATATTTAATCCAGATAATGTCAAACAATCAAGTCCTTCTTTGATTTGAGGGATTGTTTTTGGCATCCACAGTCTATGCCATCTATAGCCCCACAAGAAATTGATTTTGGATCAGAGGCACTTTAGGCAAATTGTGAAGCTGTAAGTCGCACTTAATGCTGAAAGATGCCAGGATGTGATGCACTGAGATGTCAGTGTTTTAGAGCTTCTACAAGGAACTGGGACAGTCTTGGCAGCAAGTAGGCTAGGCTTTGTCCCAGAGTGCTCAGTGCTTCACCATTTGTGTCCAGGGCACTGTTCAGATTCTCTTCTTCTTTCCTCCCTCAATAAATACTCTCCTGAAACTCATGTCAGCCAATTAAACCTTAATCTTCATTTAGACAAAAGTATTTTCCTGACCAGAACCTCTTCCATTTTAAAACTCAAATAATTACTGTGCCCTCTCTTAAAATGATTTTAGAGAGCTGGGCATTGAGAATCATGTCTATAATGGAATCACTCAGAAGTTGGAGGCATGAGGCTCAAGTGTCCAAGCCCAGCCTAAGCTGCATAGTGAGCCTCTGTCAAAAAACAAAAATTAAAACAAAAACAAAAACCAGCAACAGAACTGAATCTGAAAGAGGCATAACACGGATTACTCCCAGATGGGAATGGCATCCACTGTTAGCATTTCTATCTCCATTTTCCCTTTCCTTATATCAAGCATCCTCCTCCTCCTGCCCATGATAATGACTCCCTCTCTCTCTTTGCAGTTTATGTAGCATTCACCCAGCTCTATCTCCCAGGATGAGCATATGAATTGGATCTAATTAATTTGAGCATCATTTTTTCTTGAACTCGGGGGTGAATTTACTGTTAGACCAACATGGAGGCTATGACTGTGTGTGTGTGTGTGTGTGTGTGTGTGCAAGTGAACATGTGCACATGCATGTTTATGTAGGCGTGTGTGGAAGTCAGAGAAAGCATCCATGAGTCTAATTATCCTTTCTTTTCATCAGGAGTCCTGGGGATCAAAGTCAGTTCATCAATCTTACATGCAAACATTATTTTTTTTTAAATGAGTCATCTCTGTCACCCAGACTTAGAACTTTGCATGGCCCACATGGGAATTAAGATACTTCCTTCTTTTTATTTCCCAGTAGAATGTACATCTGGTGGGATGAGGGTCCATGTCTGAAGGTAAAGTCCAGGACAGAAAACTAGAAACAGAAGAGCACTTTTCTAGACTGTCCAGGAACAATGCAAACCACTCATGTTTTTTGTTATGTGCATCTGAAATTTTGTGTCTGGCTTGAGTCACTTTCAACTTAATAAATCATCAGATATTCCACAGTTGTCTGTATGATTAATTGGACTTCTTAATCAAACCCTCACTAAGCATTTGAGAATGCTCCACCTGCAGTAAGATGTCTCCTTCAGAGTGTTATGCTGCCCTAAAACTTCTCCCTGCTAGTCATGAACCCTGACTTACTCTTGTTTTGTTGCTAAAGAGACAGTCACATGGTTATTTAACTAGCTTAGCAAGCTGGCCGGAGTGGGTACTATATTGGTAGTCATTCTGTAGGCCAGCTAACTTTGCTGCAGCCACACAGCTAGTGAGAGGGGAGGAGGGAGAGGAAGCACCCAGTTTCAGTTCCTGAGAGGCCTGCCTGCTCCTAAAGTATGCAGCAGTGTTTCTCAGCCCTAGCTCACCAAAGCATCCAGGATCCCAAAAATAATCAGCTTTAGAGAGTCTGAGTTTTATCTGCATTGCTTGTCACCGTTTTAGGGATTTAAGGGGATGCTAATATGTAAGGCACATTGGAAACAGCACTGATGCGCCTAAAGGATCAACAGCTACCTTAGCTTTCAAAATTCAGCTTGCTCCAAGACCTCACTGGCTTCTAGAGTGTGTTCACTAGAAAGCAGAGGATACCTTTACAGATTTATTGCAAAAGTCCCTTTTGAAATATGTTTAAGTCATAGAAGATATTTGCTGAGATGAGAGTTGGCTCCATAGCTCATGAAGCCATGAATAATAGGAGAAGTGGACTGTAATGTAAGCAAGTGCATTTAAATTTAAATAACTACAAATGATTCAGTCATAACTCCCTATTCTTGCTAAATTAAGGGAAAAATAAGAAAAGCTATAAAACTTCTATTTGACCCAGATAAACTTAGTAAGGAAAACTGCTCATGAACATGTTCTCTGTCTCCGGGAAGTGTCTGTGATTTCAAATTCGGTTCTTCCACTCATCTTAAGTCTTACTTCATTTTGCTTCCTGATCTCTTGTTAGGATTCTGTTCTAGCCCATGAACTACACACCCCTGAGCTCCATTTAAGAAGGATTCCCACCACACACTCTCTCTTTTGTCCTCCCTTTTCCTCACCCTGCCAGAGGTTCTTCAGCCTCTCCCCTCTCTCCTTTCTTTCTTTATAATAATAAAGTCTTTCTACATAGAGCCAGCCTAAGTGTCTCACGCAGCATCACCACGCACATGGGGTTTGAGGCCGCTCTCTCCATCCATCACCATCGGCTGGACACACTGGGTAAACGTTGTATCATATCAAAACATAACATTACTGTCCATCCCAGAACTTGTGTCTAGTGGTGCTCCCAGATCCATCTTGCTTATAGAGATATGAATGGATTAAAATTGGGACAAAGTTGTGAGGGCTTCCTAAAGGGTTTACTAAAAGTTGTGGCGACATATGCTATTTTCAAACTTCATAACATTTTGAAAAGTATTTCTCCTTGTGGATTAATGTCCTTTATGAAACCAGGTTACTCAGCCCTAACTTCTTATCTCTTTCCATTCTCAGTGACAAATCATCTTTCTTTGTTACCATTCCAGAGGGGTGAAAATCCAGAGCTATGTGTGCTCAAGCCAAGGCAAATAAATATTTAAGCTATAACTTAGGCTTTCCTTGGGGACAATTAAAGACTATTTTTCCTAAAATCTCAAAATAAGTTTAAGAACTTTAAAAATAAAAATTAATATATGATCAGCAAATTTTCACAAATTATCTAAACTTTAAGCTATTTCTACCATTTTCACTGTGTTCTTTTTAATGTTGTCTTTGTTTGTATTTTGTTGTATTTTGAACAAGAACTTTGCTCTAATTAAATAAATAAATGTATGTAAAATTTTGCTAAGTTTAACAGGGCCTCGTCATACATTCCCAGGTTTTCTATAAATAATTTGCCTCTTAAATATATTCACTTCAACACTTAGACCATTGAAATATTAAAGTAGTGAATATAGAAAATAAAACAGCTTCACAATTCCATTGTTTTAAGTTAGAAAGGAGATTTTAAAAACTGACTAGCTATGCCCTCATTAAATAAAGATAATCAGAAAAACTAAAGTAGCACCCCTCAATTTAATTGACAATATATGAATATAGAATAAATACTGGAGATTTATATTCCCTTAGAAGAGTGAAAATAAACTGAGTTGTTACCTTGAGTCTGAGACAAGCAAGAGATTGCAGGTGTATTTGAACTGATGAAAACCAATAGCAATGTATCAATGCATGCCTTTGGTTAAGTGGAAAACAAAGCCTTTCATCACAAGGGGAAGCAGCTGACTGCACAGTACCAGATTCTGAATGAATTCCTTCATGGATTATTGAGATGTTTACTGTGGCTGTGTGATACAGGAAAAGTAAGGGACTGGCTAGTGGTTTTCAAAGATTTCCTGATTTACACCACAGGGGGCAGGTTCAACAATTAGATGCCTTCTGTGCTCTAGTTCCTTCATTCCATCATGACTCCTTCTTAAAACTCTCCCTCAATTTTTCTTTCTTTTTTTGTTCAGAAATTCCCTAACATTTCCACCAATACTCCCCAAACCATCCATTTCTTTCTGGAACCCAATTCTCCTGACTTGACATCTTTTTCTGGCTCATGGGCTAGTGTCATATATGTGATTATAAATGCCAAGAATAGGGGCTTAAGAAGTGGCTCAGTGGTTAGGAGCACTGACTGCTCTTCCAGAGGACCAGGGTTCAATTCCCAGCACCCACATGGCAGCTCAGAACTGACTGTCATTCCAGGCAAACACCAAGGCAAAAAAATAAATAAATAAAAGTTTAAAAAAGAAATGCCAAGAATATTAATAATTTGGAGAACATACCAATAAAGTTAGAAATATATCTGCCTAGAACTTACTTCCCGAATTAGCCAATCTCAGATTATTAAAAAGCAGATGAAATCTGTCATAATTCCACGAAGCAGCTGAGCTCTTCTGTGGGCTCGTGTGAAGCTAGTCGTTATTATTGAGGTTTTCCCATACACACAGTGCTGAGTGGCTGGAGTACACAGATAGATGGCTCATCTTTACTATAAGTTCCTCTGTAATTCTAACCGTTCTCTAAGTAGGCTCTCCACTGAGTGACCCCTATCTGCCCAGGCAGTACTCATTTACACTGGCTGTGCTGCTGTCACAATCTCTGTTCTACTCTAAAACACTCTGACTCCATCTATATGCCTCTTTCCCCTTTGCCCTTAAAGACGTCAGTCATCATCACAAAGAAAATAATGTCTTTATTAATAAAAGCTCAATACATAACTTTCAGGGCATTAATACAAACCTGAAAGTTACTTCACAAGGTATAATAAATTTATAATTATTACCATCATTTAATTTCATGTTCTTAAATTATTCAGATATAAAAAAGCAGATAGTCCAAAATTATTGTTTATCCTCATGTAGAAATTCCAAATATTAACATTTATATATCTACAAAAATAATAGTAATGAGGAAACCAACATTGACAGAGTGTGATGTGCTAGTTCATAGCCTTGTTCAGATTTGGATGATTTCCCTACCTATAGCCTTTTCTTAGTCCAGGATGCAACAGATTCACAAAGCATCTTGCTATGATTGCTGTGACTTTCTTTTCCATCATGACTTTGCCAATTTTTGAATAATAAGAGAAAGTTATTTTGTAGTCTGTCTCTTGGTTTCCATTTATCTGATATTTAGTGATTAAATTGTTCTATTTATTCACAGCAGTAATTTGAGAAATAATATGCTTATTGCACCATTCTCAGACATGTTGACAGAACACAAGTCAGGCAACATTTTTACTTTTCTATTTAGTAGATTTTTTTCCACTTTACATCAAAAAGTTATTTAGGATATTAGACTTTTTTGTTGTCTTTATAAATCAGTGACTCACGATAGTTTCTCTAGAGGTCAATAGCTTCATG
This sequence comes from Sigmodon hispidus, assembly GCA_004025045.1. Lineage (NCBI taxonomy): Eukaryota > Metazoa > Chordata > Mammalia > Rodentia > Cricetidae > Sigmodon > Sigmodon hispidus. The sequence goes on from PVIH01004316.1 coordinate 123,287, forward strand.
GACATTTACCCCAATTACAAATAAAATGTACCAGCGTGGCCAACTTTAATGGCAGAAAACTCTATGTGGTGAACTACCCACCAAAACACACCCTTAAATGCCCGGAAAGGGTATTTCTATCCTGCCCTCAGTACATACACAATACCAGAGAGTAAATGAACAAAACTATTTTGAGTGTTACTTGAAATTTTACTAAGCATATAGGTCTGTCTTTGGGGTAAATAAAAATGAAAGAGTGTATTCCCCCTAAAATTCAATAATGTGCTCGGTCAAAAAAATCACCTTCTTCAAAAAGGAAATTTTTATTTTGATGTGGGATGTCCTTCTGTATGCTATGAATATCACTCCTGTTAATAAAGGAACTATATTGGCCTATAGCAGGCACCTTAGAAGTAGGTGAGAAAATGTTAATATAGATAGAGGTAGGAGGGCAGAGTCAAAGGAAATGCCATCCAGCCACCCAAGAACCAACATGTAAAAGTAACACAGGTAAGCCACAGGTCACATGGCAAGACAGATGGACGGAAGTGGACTGAATTAAGATTCAGGAGCTAGCTAGTAATATGCCTGTGCCCTAGGCCAAGCAGAATATAATTAATACAAGCATCTGAGTCATTTTTGGGGACCTACACAACAGCGGGCAAGCAGTATTGGGCAGGTCCAGACACTGGAACTAGACAGGGCCAGAAACTTCATATTACAAATGGCATCTCAACATGGGGCGCAGGTACCCACATAAAGCCTGAGAAAGCTGAAAAAGAGTTCTAGAGCACAGAAATGGAGGCAAAATCTACTTTTTAGTTGTGTCTCAAGTAGGTTGTAGTATAGAGTTTATGTGGGCTACAAAATGATAGTAGGCTTGGTGTTCCCCAGGTGCCAATCAATTCTAGCCTTGCCCTGTAGGGGTCTTGAACACAGGAGCTATGCGTCCAGGTTCCCCTAAGTGACACCTAGATCTCACTACATTATTTACTCTTAAATTTTTCTTCCCCCCCAAAAAAAAACATTTAGACAATGGTCTTCAATAGCAGTGGTAATTGGCACTAAGCAACACCATGGGCACCTTTATGCTCCGGGGGGAAGGATGTGCCTCATCTTGGTTTCCAAAACTCCACAGGCTCTAAGAAATTTTTCTGATTATAAGCTACAGAAATGAGTCCAAAAAGTATTGTCTTTGAAAATGCTGCCCTTTAGAGGATAGGATTCTTTATTGATTCAGTGGATTCAGTTAGAACCAGGAGATGATTATGAAAGAAACAGCAAGTTATTCATGATTTATTTGTTGATTCAACAAGGATTGACCTACTTTAAATACTCACCATGGAATTATCTCAATGCAATGTCACTTTAAATATTCAGTTGTTTGAGTTTCAATATTTAATCTTTTTTTCCATTATTATTATTATTAACAAAGAAGTCACACTTTCTATCCTTGTATATCCTTATTCAAGGTCCCTTCCCCCTCCCACCAACCACATCAGGTCATTCTCTTTTCTCAACAACTCCCCATCCCCTCCCTGGTCAGGCAGCAGGCAGTCCCATGGTCCCACTGTCCCAATATTGCTTAGTTCAGTCTCCACTCCTGGCAGGTCCAGTTTTCTCCTCCCTCCCTCAAGAGCGAGTCAGGTGTTCCTCTAGGGGGAGTGGGATCCAAGGAGTCAGTCCAGGGTGCTTCTGATCCCAAGCTTTAAATACTCACCATGGAATTATCTCAATGTAATGTCACTTTATATATTCAGTTGTTTGAGTTTCAATATTTAATCTTTTAAAGAGCTGAACTAGGGATGGAAGAGAGCTCACTTGGTAACATGCTGCCTGTGCAAATTCAATCCCCTGAAACCATGTAAAAAACAAGGTATGGTGGTGTATGTTTATAATTCTGGCACTCAGGAGCTAAGTACAGACAAACCTTTGGGGCTCTATTGCTGAGCAGCCTAGTCAAATCCATGAACCTTGGGTACTACACAAAAACAAAGTGGAAAGTTCCCAAAGAGCAATACTTGGGTTCTTTGCTATCTTTCACATGCACCCTCAACATACACACACAGGCTCACACGAATACGAATACACACATGAACACATACACACAAAATAAAAACAAATAAAGAACTGAACTGGTCATTCAAAGCATGTGACAACTTACAAAATACTGTTTAACTAACTTAAGGCCTTAAATATTCAAGAGGGAAAATAAATAGCTTTTATGTAAAGATTAATAAAAATATTATAATAGGCATACATATTATACTTGAACATATATTTTATTTGGACATCAATTTGCAAAAGAATATATTCTTCTTAGAAAGATGTTATCAAAAGAATAAAATCTACTGATGTTTATGTATTGGAGATATTTCATTGTTTCATGCACTCCATTTGTCACAAACACAGGGAGTCTGGTCATCTGATCATGTCATCACAGGCAGGTACATCCAGATTCACCTGTGTGACTGTACCAATTGGTTCTGTCCTTTAGTTCCCATACCCATGTGTGTATAGGATGACAGCCAGGCTAACAAAACAAACAAACAAGGCACTGCATACAGATTGACTTGAAATTGTAAAACCTCTTGAAAACATAAATATTGTAGTTTAGGATAATATTAAAGCACATCTTCTGGTTTGCCATACATATAAAGTAAGTACTGTAGCAATTTCACTTAGCCTACTTTATACTAAAGCCAAGTGAAAGTTAGGGCCATATGTTCATGGCATGGGATAATTTGATCTTAATAAAATAGCAGGGGGTTCTAGTTCATCACAACTTAATTACACATTCTTTATAATACAGAGATTCATGGTTTCCAGTCCTATATTTTATTTTTTTATTTTGTTCCTAAAAGTCAGGTTACTCAAGTTTTGGGTTGTTTTAAGTGAGCATAATGATAGGCATTGTATAAAAAAAATGTAGTTATAAACTGACACTGCTACCAGTTGCTGGTAGTAACAGTTATTACATTACATATATTTTATCTTAATATGTTAAACATTTTGTCTTGAGTTTCTATTTGTCACACAGTTTTAAATTTGCATACTAAATTAATTGTAGAATTTTATATTTATAAGTGATTTAAATTCCTTGAAGCCTAGTAGCTTGCTTGCTGTAGTAACACTTATCCTGGATTCTTATTGAAAGAATTAAATGAAGTAATATATACAGATACACCCCACTTCTCCTTTATAAATTATATATTCACTTTCTCTTTTTCTTTTGTAGAGTATAGAAGTAATATTTTGTCTTTTTTTTTTCTAGTAATTTTGCCAAATGCAATTTCACATTCTCCATAACAGGCTAAAATATCTCTGACCTTTATTATTCAAGCTTCCTTCTTTCCTATTTATTAGAGCATTCTGTGAGCTATTCTTCACAAATCATTATTTCTGACGCCATTCTCTGAGGTGTGAGCATCTGCTAGCTGCTAACAGAGGGTGCAGCTGTTGTTCAGGGACTGTCTATGTTGTGTTGCTAAGCAACCACTGCAAACCACATCCAGGGGCAGGTTGCTTGCCCAGACGCACCTGCCTGCCGACCCAGCTATTTATTTAATTAAAAATCTGTTCCTGCACAACAGCTTGGCCTGAAAGGCAACAGAAGAAATCGATTACAACTATATTAAATGACCTACCCACATTGTTTCTTTGACTAGTCATTGCAAAGTAAAGGTGTCACTGGCCGCTGCCACTCACTCTGGATGACTTTGCAGGAAGTGCTTAAGAGCAAACCATGGATGGATTCTATTTGCATTCAGAGATGCAGGAAAACAACTGTCAAGAACATCAGTATATATAATAAAATGTGCCCCAAAGAAAATATCTCACCAGCAAGAGAACAAGATAACAAAGCATTTAAGATGTGTATACAATGCATTGTGAATTATATTTTCATAGTCTGAGTTGCTTTATTATTTTCTGTCAGGAAAGAAATAAATGATCACTTCAAGTGCATTAGAGGCCATTCTTTGATCAACCTACTTTAATTCTGTTTTAAAAGTTGACAGAACTGCCTTTGGTTGACTATGTTTTATTCCACATAAAACTGTAATGATTAATACCCATCACTAAAATTCCTTTTTCCAACCAGGCACTGGCAATGCTTATGTATCTGTCAATAGCATCATGCATGCTCTTTGAATGCTTTTCAAGACACCCTCCCTCCCAACGTGCACACACATTGTGCAGAGCAACTTCGTGTAGTAAGGCTTTTAGGAGTGAAAACAAAGACTCTTGGTTGCAACTGCACAACAGGTTTATTTTTAATGTTTGAGGTAAGGACTTTAAGCTGAGACTCCAGAGTGAAAATACTCTTTCCTAGGTTTTATGGCCAATGTTGAAGTCAAGAAGAATTTTAATTAACAATTCAATGTTTGTAATATCATCAGAAACAGCAGAAATTATTATTTAAAATCCTAGAATTAATTCTCTTTGTGTGGAAGAGAAACCATCTCACAAAGAAAACTTGGTTTTAGAAAAAGTATTAAATAAAATAAAAATGATGATAATTGAATAATTTTATTTGCAGAAAGGCTCAGATTTAAAGAATATTATCATGCTTTTTGCAAAAATGTTCATATATATGAACCCAAAGTGCTTTAAACACTTTAATGATACAATTTATATTAAGCTTAAGAAAATGTCATCTACCAACACATCAGCGTTCTTATTAGTTGTTGTCTTTATCGAGATACAAAACTCAGAAGCTTCAGTTTTCTATGCATCCTTATGCTGTACGCATATCTACACTTTCCTTGTTGTTGAGGTTGATGTTACTTTTGTTATATCTGCAGTGTTTAAAGGCCTGAGTATATATTCCAGTAGTACAATCCTAGCCTGGCATGTGTAAGGTCATGGGTTCAATTCCCACTCCACAAAAATAACTAAATAAATAAATAAAGTTTAATTTTAGTGGGTATCTCTCTTATTTCTTCTCCCTTCCAAGAAAAGACACATGTCTGAAATCTTTTATTGGGTATATATGGTGGTTTGAATTATAATGGCTCCATAAACTAATAGATACGAATACTTGATCACCTTGTCACCAAGGCATGACTCCTTGTTGGAGTAGATATGATATTATGGAAGAAAGTATTGACATTCAACATGAAGGGACAAATATTCAAACATAGGACCTGGGAAAGCTGAGAAAAGTTCAGGACAAGGAGTTGGAACCTGGCTTCCTAGTCCTGCAGCCTCTCAGGCAAGCAGGTGCTCTGATACAGAGACATGGCTCCTGACCATTGCCTGTAGGCTGGAATAGGACACCAGCACCATGCACCAGTGCCATGTGCTTAGCTGAGCCATGTGGTGCCTGACATGATAGTTTCCTTAATTTTTTTAAAGACCTTATTTTATTATTTTACACTATTTTTTCTACACCTATCTATATCTATTTCTCTCTCTCTCTCTCTCTCTCTCTCTCTCTCTCTCTCTCTCTCTCTCTCTCTCTCTTTTTCTTTAGTTTTAGCATCTAAAGACACTTGAAAACATATTGTACATGTTATGAGGTTTTCAGTATCTGATCCTGGCTTTACTAAGGCCTCTAGTGGTCTCTGACTGCATGAGACAAACCTTAAATGGCATGAAAGAGCATTTGCCTAGCAAGTACAAGTCCCTGGGTTTGGTCTTCAGCTCCAGGAAAAAAGAAAGAAAAAGAATAAGAAAAAGAAAGTAATGTAGAAAGAATAAGCCACATAAAGTTTAGAAACACACAGTGAGTCTATATCCTGTATGGTGTTTGGTTAACTTTTAATTTTTTAAATGTTATGGTGATTTGAAAGAAAAGGCCCTCAAAGGAAGTAGAGTGACCTTGTTGGAGAAAATGTGTCACTGTGGGGTAGGCTTTGAGGTCTCTTTTCTCAAGCTTCATCAGTGTGACAATTAGTTGATTTCCTGTTGCCTACAAGATGTAGCACTCTCAGCTTCAGGACCACATCAGTCTGCACTCAACCATGTCTCTTCCATGATGATAATGGACTGAACCTCTGAAACTGTGTTCCTTGTAAGATTTGCAATGGTTGTAGTATCTTTTCAAAGCAGTAAAAACCCAAATTAAGATAAATACTAATGTAAAAATAAATACTGAGAGACACTGGATTATGAAAACTGATAAATTAAACCAACCTATATATATTAAGAATAACTTCAAAATGGAAGTCAGAAAATATGTTGTTGGGGGAGAGGGTATGACATTATTTCTACAGGAAATAAAAAATTATGATTCTCTTCAAAATGAATACAAGCCAGATTTGATTAAAGGAGACCTCCTAAAATCTTGGCTACAATCATGTAAAAAGAAAACAAAACAGATAACAGGACAGGTAAAGTATATGCTGATCTCTCTGCTATGGAAATTGCTCTGAGACTAGATGAAATATGATATATTGGTTGGTTATAGAGCCCTCGTGACTTATTATTACATGCCATCCTTTCATATGGTATGGATAGAGGTTAGGATGTACAGTCCAAACAAACTTATGAAGTGAACAAGTACCTTTTACCTGCTCTAACATTAAAAAAATCTGTAACTGATTTGTGCACACTGCACATTCCATATTTGTGTTAATGAAGATATACATTACCTTTACAAGCTTATATGTTTTCAGAATAAAAGGACCAGATACCAGTGAAGACAAATAGCCCAGGTGACTAACCCTCTCAGAATGCCCCTGTTGCAGGTTCCTTAAAAATTTGCATTCAATAGAACTTCAAAACCAGTAGCTGAGATAAACTAGACTCAAACTACCTGGCCAAAAGTTCAGACAAGCCCTGTCTCTTTCCATCACATAGAAACTAAACAAAAAATAATTCAGATAACTCTCCCAGGACTTGATTATTATCTCAATCTTGTCAAGGTCTTCTAAAAATGCCTTTGTCCCCAGATAACAGGAAGCAGTCTAGAGAACAATGCCCATGTTCCCAAGAGGTGGGGTGGTTGATGTTTGGTCCTTTGGTGGGATAAGGATGTTTGTCATCATTTAGCAGTGTTGGTTGCAAGTTGTTCTTTTACATGGTCAGGAAAAAGAAAGGTGAACAAAGGAGATTAGATTCAGGAATCTCTTTCTGAAGGGAAAAGGGGAGGTTATAGTACAGACAGAGTGGGATAAAAAGGTAGATTGTTGAATATACTTTTGAACAACAACAACAAAAAAAAACAATCACTAGTCTCAAATATTTTATATTGGTATAGATTTTTGTACACTGACAAAATTTAAGATTATTTTGGTTATAATGTATATATGTTTCTTCTTTTATTTAAGACATTTTACCTATGTTCTTCATTTAGCAATGTAATGTAAATTTGTAGTACTTAAATGCTGTTTAGGGTAATAAAGAAATACAGGTTAGTAGTTAGTCATTTATAACAATGAAACTTATAGACATGCTAGGAATCTTTTAAAGTCAAACAGAGATATATTTTAAGTAGATAGATGATCTCCAAACACTTCAAAGACCTGTAGAATATGGCATTTAAAATGTTTTAATATCATAGTGCTTTCCATGACAGATATCTCTTCTCCTGACAGCAGTAATTTTATAAAAAAATAATGGGGATCGAGGAACCTCCTTACAGAGTTTCCTTTCAATGTGGTAAAGCTAGCATTGTCTTTGCCTCAAGTTCTGACAGCATGCTGTCCAACTAGGATGAATAGGATGCAATAGAAGGCCACAGCTGAACTTAGGCAAGACAAAGTGGGACAGACCTGTAAGATTCCTGCTTTACCCATGTCTTAGCTGTGTGGGGTCAGTGTTGTCATTGGCTCATGCTGTCCCTTGTCACCTGTGTCTGCTGCTTGGCCTCATGGGATTTACCTTCCAGTTCCAACTACCTTAAACAGGCAGCCCCTTCCAAACATGGCTCTTCACCAGCAGCAGAAGCTATCTATTCAACACAACTCTCTCACACAAAATCTGCCCTAGAAAAGTTAGCATATTTTAAATTATTTTTAAAAACTCAACACCTTACTCTGTGGCTTTTCTGAATTGATTCTTTATGGAGGCAGTGTTAACATTGTACAGTTGTGCATAGAGAAGTCTCCTCTATTATCTGAAGAAAAGCATTGCAAGATAAGGCTTTCATTGAAGGAAAAAGAAAAAAGAAAAGAGGAAAAAATCTTACTTTACAAGATATTCTAGGCCTGTGGGCCAAAGAAGGATGCCCCAACATTGTAGAGAAAACTTGGGTGACTGTCTAGTCAACCAGACATCTCTTTCACTTCTACAGTTTGAGAAGCTGTTACTCAGCACTTTCTGTTCACTAATATTATATCCTTCTTGTGTCTCTGATAGAATTAAAGACTAGCTAGTTATAGTTACAGTTTTCCTTGTTACAAAATTCAAGAAAGAAACTAACAAAAAAATGCATAAAGTATATAAGGTTGAAAGATATAAAAGCTTAAGTTCTTTAATCTAAGAAAAAATTTGAGGTCTAAAGAGAAAGTTTTGGGTTGGTAATACAACTTACTTAGGCTAGAAAGCACATTAGGTACAAAACTGAACTCACCAAAAATAGAATAGATATTAGACTATTTTATTTGAGTTTGTCAATACTAATGGACTGGAGATTATAAATGTAATTTTTACCTGATAACTGATGCTCTGTGTGTGTGTTTGCTTGTTCTGTAAGAGTGTGTTGAGTATGAGAGGACAATGGGAGAAACTGATTCTCTCCTTCCACCATGTAGATTCCAGGGATGAGTCTCAGGTCATCAGGTTTGGCACCACACAGCTTTCCACCTGAGCCATAGAAAGCCAAGACAGAGCTTTCTAAAACACACAGATAAAGTTACTTTTCCTACCAAAATTTCCTATAGCTTCTGATTGTTTTGAAATCTAAACCTTATTATTGAGTACAGAAAGTACATGAATTTCAAAGAAAAGATCTTCATTGAAATGCTAATTCAAAATTACTTCCCTCTTGAAATTTTAATAATTTAATAGCTCATGCTTTGTGTGCCTTTCTTGCTGCTTCTGTTACCTGGCATACCACTGACTATAATTTCTAAGTTGTTTGAATTCTTAAGAAAGACTTCTTAACTGAGCAAACTATCTTCACCAACCTAAGAAGGTGGCCAACTTCATCCTCTTTAATACATTCTTCTCACATTGTATCCTGTATCAAAGAATTTTTAAGGTGTGAAGTCTTACAATAGAAGATAGCAATAGATACATTTCTGTATAAAAGGACAAAGAGAAAATGGTGCTCACTGATTAAAATGACTTCAATATTTTTCAGAGTATAATATTTTCTAAATGTATACAATCACCAAAATATTAGAAAATTTTATTTATTTATGGTTTTTCAAGGCAGGGTTTCTCTATGTAACAGTGATGGTTGTCCTGGATCTCACACTCTAGACCAGGCTGGCCTTGAACTCACTGAGATCCATCTGTCTCTGCTTCCCAAGCACTGAGATTAAAGACATGAGCCTCCACTGCCCAGTTAGAAAGTTATTTTTAAAAGTAAAATTGCATAATAATGAAATCTTCCCAGTGGTTCTGATCATCAACCAGGATTAGCAGTCTGAGACATGAGAGAATAAGGTTAAAATGTTGTAAAAGGGCAAGGATTCAGGGTCTAATCATATGCCTCCATCTCACATAGTAATACAAAGGCACCTTGTGGAAATCCTTGGCTATGCAAAGAAACTCTTTTCACATAATATATAAAATACACTTGCAGGAGATTATCTTCCACTGTGAATGGCAGGACATATATATATATATATATATATATATGTGTGTGTGTGTGTGTGTGTGTGTGTGTGTGTGTGTGTGTGTGTTGTGTGTGTGTGTGTGTGTGAACCTGAAGGACTAGCAACCCAGGAAGTTTCCGTTCCCCCAGACCTCATCATCATGAAACAAATCCCAAGGTACCATTTCTTTATCATTCTTCTCAAAGAACAAGATCAAGCAGTGATTTATTGCCGGCCCATGAGAGAGACAGAGCATTAGGAGATTTATAGGCTGAAGAAGTTTCAGAAAGCAAGAGAGAGGGAAAGCAGCAGAGCACACAGCCCTCTGCCCTTTGAGGCCTTTCTTCCCAGCAGGGACCACGCTGAGAGCTTAGATAATCTACTCTCAAGTCTCTAGTCTCAAGTCTCTACTCTCTAGCATACTTTGGAGTCCATAAGCGTGAATTACATCTTTTTGCACCTAAAGTTTAGAAACCAAAAACAAAAGAAGAGGAAAACACACACCAAAAGCCTCCTTTATTTACATTACTTGTTATTTTACCAGGTGCCTGTTGAGCTAACAATAAGATGATTGTTTTAGAGTATGTCAGCTGTTCCTGTCTGGAAAGTTCAGTGTCAGAGACAAAGTAATGAGAAGTGTGTTCATGAGTGATTATGATAATCTCTTTATGGATAAGGATATGGAGATGTTAACTAATATAGTTCATATGGAAAGTGGGTAGTAGGCAAGCTTGTGGTCATGTGGGGACGGAAACCCTTGCTTTTATGAACTTAGGTGTTCTTGCCAAATGGAAAGGCATTTGCTTAAGTTTGAATTATTTCTACATCAAAGAAAATATTGTATGACCATTCTTCTGTCATGGAGTTGTTAAGTTTCTTATCCTATGTTCTTAATGTGCTCACACAGGACCTGGAGTTGGTACCAAAATACCTCTTGGCAAGTGCAGAAGCACTAGCTCAGTTTGATTGAAACTCTGAATGTTTAGGAGTGATTGATGAAATGTGAGTCTGTACTTGTACATTTCTACATCAAAAGTGGACTATGCTGTGCTAAAGGAAACTAGTCAATTCTCAAATCATCCTAAACTATATTTTGTTTTTTCATGTATCATTGTGGATAAAAAATGATTTTGAGTACTTCTCCTCTACTTCAATCATCATCATCATCATCATCTCAGAGAAGCAGCATCAAAGAGAAACCTGAAATGGATATTTTTCTTCAGCTGATTTTTACAAATAACCCAAAGAAAGGTATTTGTAACAAATGTCTGTACTGTAGAGACCTCAGTATAAACAAGAATAAACAAGAATATGGTATTAGGAATTGCCTTCATATGTTTTATGTATCCTATATGTTATTGTGTATCTAAAATAAAACCAGTAAAAAAAAAGAACTCTTGAAATCTGAAAACCATGCCATGCTAAGAGATTATAAAATGGAGGGTCACACAGATGTAGACTTTCATGTCTGATATGGCATCATTCCCACACACCAGCAAAGGTACTACTTTCTTCTTTGTTTTTAAATGTGTGACACTCTCTTTCATGTGACATATAGTTTACTATGTATTTATTAATACTGGAATTTCTTTTTACTTGAGGACTTCCCAAGCATCTATCTCTTGTTGCTTTTATTTGTATTTTGTCAGTTTCTGTCATTCCCATCCCTTAATATTATTAGTCAAATTAAACAAATTTAGCAAAGAAAAATGCCTCCCATCCACAGAAATATGTGTGTGACTTTTCACCTGTTCAGAGGTTCTGACGTGCTCTACTTTGTAGAATAAATTGTATTCCTAGTGTGGCCATTAGTGGACACCGGGTCTCAATTTGATATCTGTGTTTATACACCAAGAAAACAAATTTGTTAATGGCTGTCATATCTGATGCATCCTAGAACTAAGTAAGACTTTTGAGTTGCTGGGATTTTATTTTTGCCAACGAACACGTCCTTAAACATGGAATATATATTAACACTGCTGAAAAATCAACAAATACATCAGCGCTTGTTGAAAAGGGTTATCTGTAATAAGTTGTTGAGATTGCTTTCTGCTGAATTGGTGAAATAAACAAAACAGACAGGAAATTTTTGGGGCAACACCTCTTGGTAGGTTTATTTTGAGCATGCTGTAATGACACTCACAGAGAAAACAAACTCTTGCTGAAATGAGGGCTATTGATCTTAACAACCCAGAGCAAGTGAAGAGCTCAGAATGACAAGCACAATGGCAGAGTAGATATTGCAGGGGTCTCAGCCACTCCCACTCCCTCAGTTCCCCTTCCTTGCTGACCTTAGCCTGGTTTTCCTCTGGGAAATCCTCTACACTCATTCCCAGTGTCTCAGTGGAGTAATTCTCCTCCTCTTCCTAAACACACCAATAACACCACAGACCTGATCAGCATCATCAGAAGAAACCTGAGGTTTTACTGAAACAATTGGGACATACCATCTCTTATCCAGAGGAGCCAGAACTTTAGGAACAGAGTAGAAGCACCCAAAATCCACCTTGTATCTGCGAACAGAGCTCATTCAGGGGAAAGTAACTCCCCAGGAAGCTTCCAAATATGAATTCCATCCAAGCAAATGCTGCACAATTTCTCTTCTTTATCCTTTTATTGCTTTGGTGCACTGGAGACAACAACCAGGGCTTAAGCTCCCTGGAGGAGCTCAGCTCTAAACAGACATTGCAGACCTTTGAGATCGTAGCTTCTGTTCCTTCTCAAGTTAGGTTGAGTAGGTTTCTCACACTTTCAAGCAAAAAGAAAGCAAAACAAACTGAAATGTGATGAACTTGAGAATTTCCACAGCTACCTGGCTTGTTAGGAACAAACTTTTAACCTATGCATTAGCAAATAATAATTCAGGAACTATGTAATGAGCTTCCTTACCCATTTGGGGAATTTAAATAATTATCTAATGAAATAATTTAGAAATTCATTTCACTTCCTTAGAACATGCTTACAAAAAATGGAAGTTATAATGACTTATTTCAAAACCTTCTTCAAATCTGCAAGTAGAAGTGAAAATAAAAACACATTACATATAATTGTATGTCTCTATTTCTACATTTATTTTATGCTTTTAAATATATGCCAAGAGATTTCTATTGAAATAATTAAATTCAAGGTGTTGTTATTTAGATCAGCACTGTCTAACACAGAGGCACACTTGGTTATTTAAGTTTAAAATCATTAAAATTAAATCAATCCTAAAAATATAACATTAAAGATTGACTTCTCCAGTCTTACCACATTTCAGAGTATCAAAAGCATATGGTGAGGAACAACCATATGGACAGAGCATATATAGAACATTTTCATCATGAAAAAGATCTATGGTACAGCACTGGCCAAAACAATGGAATTCAGTGAAAACTGAAGCAAAATGATCCTCTGGTCAAAGAAAGCCACACTCAGAGAGACATGTGGGAATAGAGTGGAAATTAATCATAAAAGACCCTTATGATAATCTTTTTGAAATTAAAGTAAGTTCAGGGGCATATAACCCAATCTGTCAGAGGAAATGATATATCACATGAGAGATCAGGAAGGACTTTCCAGAAGAATTCACTTCAGTGTTGAAACTATTATATTTTAGAAATGTAAATAAATAAGAAAAGATAGAGAAAAGTAGAAGCAAAATGCATGGGCTTACTGCTTTTATCTAGTTTTAAATTTTGTAAAGGAATATTTGAAAACTGAAAAATAATATATGTGATATAAACATACCCTGAAAAACAGTTAAAGAACTCAAGGCTTTTAAGAATGCCTGATCTCATTTTTGTTTTTCTTTTAAATCTATTGTTTTAGTTGTACAGATTTATGGAGTACAATATGATAATTTGATAGATGTATAGAATATGTAGTAATTAATTATGATAGTTAAACATTGTTTCCTGAAATATATTTTAAATTTGTATTTATATTTACTAAGTGTTAAGAGGCATGCACTTGGCATTTCATTACACTGCAGACTGATAGACATGAGGTCATCTCCACACCCTTAAGTTGTGTTTGATGTTGTCTTTTTGAGCTGATGATGAGCTATAAACTAGGTTGTTGTGATCTGTAGTCATCTCACTAGCCTGCAGATTTCTAGGATGGATGACTTCCATCAGATTGATTAGGTGTGTCTCCCTTCAAACCCCTCTGTCCCTTTCACCCGTCCTCCATTCTCTGGGAGTCACTATTCTAGTTCATATAAGCTTTTGACTTGTGTGTATGTATTTATTTATTTTTACTTTTGCTTCAACACCCACATATGGGGATATGCAGTATTGTTGGTGTTGTTTTTTAAAAGGACAGCCCACTTCTAAGCCCCAGTTTCTCCTTAAAAGTTTCCATGCATTTGAGTTAAAAAATAATAATACATTGATTCAACTAGATGTAAAACATTCCGGGGACTAGATGTTTTACTTGGTGGCAAAAGATATATATTTGGAGCATTGTCTCTTATGTTCTTGGGTAACTCCATTTAGATTTCTTTCATATATGTATATAGTTTAGAACCTCCGTGGTAGTAAGTCTCCATGTGATGCCACACAGGTCCTCTAGCATCAATTGTTTCTTTCATCCACCTCCCATTTAATCCTCTCATTCTAGTCCCCTGCCTGTCACTCCACAACTGTATATTCCAATCTTCCTAAAGTAGCACGTTCTCTCTCCTACCCTATTCCCTTACTTTATATCTAACCTCTGTGGTTATGCAGATTATGACATGCCTATCAAAGGCTCAACAGATAGCATCCACATATAAGAAAATAATATGATATTTGTTTTTTAAGGTCTGGGTTACCTCCCTCAGGGTTTTTTTTTTTTTAATTTTTATCCACTTAACTACAAATATAATAATTTTGCTTCGTACTAGTTGAATAGTATTGCATTGTGCAAATATACTACATTTTCATTATTCATGGACATATAAACTATCCAAAATTTCTAGCTAATATGAATAAAGTAGCAATGAACATGAATGAACAGTATCTCTGTCATAGAATGTAAAGTCCATTGTGTATATACCCAAGTGTGATATAGCTGGATCTTGAGTTGTTGTAAAATGGCCACATAGAAATCTTCAAAAAACTTAAGGCTATCAGTTGATCTGATGGTAAGGTTCTATTGGTGAGGACAATGCTTACATATCTCATTGAACATAAAGAAGTTGAACTTGTACCTAACTAAAGCCTTCACTCCTGTGGACTAGTGTTCATGGTAGTAGAAGGTACTCTGAATGATACCAGAGGAGAAAGGTAACTATAAACCTAGCTACAAACCCAGCAATCTTCAATGATGACTTGCCTGCATATTATGCTGGTGCAATAGTGGCACAACACTGTGGGAGTAACCAAGTGCTCTCTGAGTGGATTTAAGGCTCTGTTCATAAGATGGAACCCCTGCCTGACTGCTCAGATATGCAAAAACCTGAGAGTAGATAGGCCATGGGCCTAGGAGAAAGCAGAATATGACTGTTCTAAAAGAACATAGCAACAAAATGACTCTGAAGGACATCTTGTTATACTGATATATCAGTGAGTGAGCATTCAGTCATCTTCGGGGAAGCTTCCTCTTACAGCAGATGGAAACTAAAATGGATACCTATAACCGGACAATGGCAAAGAGTGAGAGACTTTGGCACAGTTATTTCTAAATATAGTGTCCTCATCAAACTCCTCCCCAAGGGCTTTAAGGAGAAAAGATTTTGTGTTTTATGCAGTGTGTGTGACTGTATGTATGTTGTACTTTCTCTTCGTTATTTTTGTTGTTTTGTTTGTTTATTCTGGCTTATTTGTATTCTAAAAAGAGAAAAAAGAGGCACAGAATTGATTGGGTGATGAGGTTAGAAGATCCAGAAAGAGCTGAGGGAGGAGAAACTAAGAGCAGAACATATTATGTAAAATTTCTATTTTTCATCTAAAAATATTTGAAAAAAATACTTTGAAAATAACTAAAAGAAAACTAGTGGCTTTGCTTTATATAATAAATTAATGAAAAATGGATGGATGTAACTGTCTTTATAAAACCTATTCTTGTTTAGTTTGTGATCTATGACTTTTAATTGAAATATGCAAATACTTATTTTTGTTGCTGTGTGTAATTATAGTTCATTTTCTCTACACTATGCAAATACTCAGCTCCCTTTCCTTCAGGAAATATTTGTGTTGTTTTTCATGTTTTTGTTATGAACAGTGCTTCTATGAAGCTCTTACACTTTTGTCTATGGCACACATTTAGGAGAGAAGCTCTTTGGATATTAGCATTTTCAACATAAGAAAAAAACAGTTTTCAGAATTACTTTCCTAGTTTGCTACTCTAGTGGTGGACACATATCCTGCAGCCTCACAAGCTTGCCCATCTAAGAGGCTTCTCAATAGTGTGTCCCAATGTGGCCAGCATGCTCATTTTGTCAGGTTTTTGATAGTTCTTGTTTTCTTGGGTCAGAAAGTGACTTCTAGTTTCATTGACATATTTTTAAATACTAGGCTATTTTTTTCTTTTTGTGTGGGTTTATCATTATGTGTTGTCTGCATACTAACTTGTATTTTTATAAGTTTGTATGTAGAAACTATATCCCAGATTATGGCTTGTCATTCCATTGTTTTATATTTTCATGTAGGAAAATCTTATTTTGAAGTATTTACATGTTCCTGTTGTCACCAACAAGGTTAAGACACAAAATATCTCATCACCTCCAAAATCTTTCCTGCAGTTTTAAAGTCAATTTCATCATACTTAGTAACAACCAAGATAGTGGATTCTGAGCCACAGATCATTGTTATTGTTCTTTCTAGGTCTAGGTCTTCATATAACCAAGGTTATTTCAGTTAGCATAATGCTATTGAGGCTATGGTACATAACACTCATTTGTGCATTTACATTACTGAGTCTTATTTCCTACATGGATGTACTATGCAGTCACCTCTTAGCAAGTGTTCTTCTCTTCCCAGTGTTTACCATTTGTAGCTAAAGGTGCTGTGAACAGTCATGTAGTACTTATCTGCATTTTACTTTCATTTCTTTGAACAATTATGCAGTGTCATTGCTAGGTTGTGAGTACCTTTATGATTAATTGTGAAAGGAATTGCTGAGTGAAGCTGTTTTGTGAATGAGTGATCCCCTTTTTCATTACCACCAGCAGTATGGCAAAGATTCATTACTGTCAACAGTGTATTTGTGTTTTGTTATGGTTAATTTTCTCTGAGGTCTGTTGACATTGAACATTTGAGTTATTTGCCCTCTCAATGATGAAACATATGAGTTCTTTGCATATATAGTAGTGACCAGGCCTTCACTGGATAGGTAAAACATGAATATTCCTTCCTAGCACATGTCTTTAAGTTTTTTATAGTAATTTTTGAAGAGCAAACTTTTAAATGGGGTACTTATGTTCACCTGTGGTACTGGTATTTGAATATTTGAAGCAGAAGTATCTTTGAGCCAAGATTTCAAGACTAGCTTGAACAATGTGTAGCAAAATTATATCTCAGAAACAAAAGAAGAAAAGAAAGAAGATCAAGAAATAAAAATAACTGGATATGGTGGCACATTCCTTTGATTTTATCACTTTGGATGCTGAGACAAGAGGATTGAAATCTTAAGTCCAGTTTGGGTTAGATAGTGAGATCCTGTCATAATAAAAGTAAATAAATACTTTTAAATATTGACATATGGTCTTATTATATAACCTTTGATGACCTTGAACTCACATAGAACAACTGTCTCTGCCTTATGAGTGCTGGAATTAGAGATGATCACCACTATTAATATAAAAAGTTTTAATTCTGAAGAAATCTTATTTGAAAAATACACAGTACTACAACCTGTCACATTTAGTGTAACAAGATGCTTCCGAAGAATATTCTCTTTTTTTCTTGGTTTGGATTCTTTTCTGATTATCAGTTTTTTTTGAGTAAATAGTATTTTTTTCTAATTAAAATAAGTATTTCTCATATTTTAAAGTGCCTTAAGGAGAAATTTTACACATTGGAACAAAAATAGAAGTTTTCTGTATCTAAGCCAATAGATAATAAATGGCTATATATACATATGAAGTTTAATGATATTATTTCATATCCTGTCAATTGCCATTTGATGATTTGGTATTACCTCTTATATCAAAAGTTGAGATATTCCTGATACCTACATGTAAGTGCAGTTCCCCCCACCCACACAGAAGCTTCTTTTTGTAATAGATGGAGACATTACAGGATTCATAGTCAGTCAATATACAGAGAGTAGATGAGCATGACATACCCAGTCCCAGTTGATGTGTCTACAGTGCAACATCCTACACTTCAGATAGCATGAGATACCCAGTCCCAGTTGATGTGTCTACAGTGCAACACCCTACACTTCAGATTCAAGGGAAATTGCAGAAGAGAAGAAAAGATTGTAAGAGCCAAAGGACCAGTTCCTAGATAGTGTTTCCTAGTCATCACAGGGAAGCTGGTTCATCAGTGAAGTATCTACAATATGATTGTCTAAACCAGTCCTGAATAATGACACCACGAGTTAACCTGCCAGTGTGACTGGGGATTATTTCACTAGGCCACACCTCTAGAAAGAAGATCTATAGGCATTCAATGGCTACTGAGAGAGGACGAATTAGTTTCTCCAGTGATTAGATACCTCATAAGTTACTCAATTCTAAGAGCTGCTGACCCTAAACACATGTACATACAAGCATATACATATATTGTACAGTGTGTGTGTGTGTTCAACAATAATAATTAAGACAAAGGTCATGAATTTGAGATGGACTTGTGAAAAAAGGGCTTAAATTATATAAATATAGCATTCATGTATGAAATTCTCAAAAGTATAAATTTAAAATTGAATAAAAATATCAAGTTTCCCCCAAAATATCAAAACATGTAATAATCTTTATAACTAAAACATAACTTAAAGAATGTGGCTGAGCATATGGTGCATACTTTTAAGCCTAGCATTTCAGAAACAGAGGCAGAAGAATCTCTTTGAGTTCCAGGGCAGCCTGGTCTATGCAGCTTATTCCTGAGCAGCCTGAGCTATACAGTGAAATCCAGGCTCAACAAAGAAAAAAATTAAAGAATGAAGACTGGGAGTTAGTTTGGAGATAGAGAGCTTGCATGGTATATGTATGCTCAGTTTTGGCACTACAAAAATTGGGGGATGGTTAAAAGATATGCTTGTTTCTCTTCATCAATATAGTTGTGCATTAAAAAGATCAATTTTTCACTTCAGATACCGCAGAATCCTCAGACATCCAGAATCTGGGTGTCTGTTTAAAGGTTATATTTTATGCATGCTATATGCAATCATGTATTACAGGTTTTGCCTAATGGTATAGTGACATCTGTGTTTATCTCAAAGGTAGAAATTATTACTAGCGCTATGAATTTTCCTCTTAAGACTGCTTTCATTGTGTCCCACAAGTTTGGATATGTTGTAGATTCATTTTCATTGAATTCTAGGAAGACTTTGATTTCTTTCTTGATTTCTTCTTTGACCCAGAGATGGTTCAGCTGATTGATGTTTAGTTTCCATGAGTTAGTAGGCTTTCTTTGGGTTTTGATGTTGTTGAC